>OMNN01062498.1:4263-23686 GCA_900302755.1 Chromis chromis | reverse complement strand
CACTTCTGCCAATATTTTTAATATATTTTGGCCGAGTTCTTCAGTCAGTGCTGGAAGATAGTGCAGTAATACGTATAGTCTGAAACACAGCAAAGACTGTGGCATTTCTGAGCGAAATATATGCAAAAAAAACTAAAAAGGAAAGTTGTAGTACAATTTTAGCAGCAAATCATTTATAGTAATATCATTTCATACAATGCTACGTTGGACTTCATTTTGTCAATAACCAAATTAAACTATGTCAAGAGCTCCAGTCTGCACTCAAACACTCTCTGCAACCCAAACTGGATTTTAAGGAGATCAAAACAACAGCCTTCTGTTATTAACACACTTTCTAACCAGCTGAGCAAACTGACCTACCTGAAAGATCTATGAACGAAAATGGTCTTACCTTGAACTCCTGTAGTTTTGACATGACCACAGGCATCTGTCGAAGCAAAAGAGGGTGTTTCTGCTTTTTGATTTGGTTTCCATCATCCTCTGCGAAGAACCAGCCCTGCAGGTTGTCCTCCTCTGATATAAAACACACACATACACAAATCACAATTCAATAATGTATTGCATGCAGTAGTCAAGTTGTCTGTTTTCTGAATGAATGCTTCCAAGGGTCGCCTTGTAAATTCAAGTAAGCATCCTAATAATAATCGTACCTGTTAAAGAATGTCTAGCCAATCATGTTAAACAGCAGTGAATAGAGTAAAGTGTAAAAAAAAATACATAAACCAATAACTCAATACAGTCAGCCTCACTCTGTATGAATGCAGGCAGACAGAATGGAAAAGCATTTGTGCGACTGAGACAAATGGAAGTGTATTGCCAGACAGTGTACTGTACCTAGAGCCAGCTTAGCCATCTGCAAGTTACTGATCCATGACTGTTTGATGGCTGGGCTGAGAGTATTGAACACTGCACTGAAGTAAGTGGGTTTACCCGTCCTGCAAATAGAGAGAACAAGACAAAAGCACAAAGATGAGAAAAATAAAAGAACAATCGTACCTTGGAATCTGTTACACTGACCATAAATGAATAATCTACTGTATGTAGTTTTAGTGGCATCTTAAATGTATTTTATTCAACTCAAGAGCAACACACACAACTCAAAATTCACAACTGCAGGTTGCTGAAAACTACCACCGCTATCTGGTGCTTGAGGATCACAGTGGATAAAGAAATGCAGGCAGAATGCAAAAAGACAGCTGTTTTTAGCATTCCTGCTGATTTCAAAATAAAAAATTCGTACATAAGTGTACTACAGATTAGAATAGATATAATCATTTCAAGTTGGGAAAAGTTGAATGTTAATATTATATAGTAGAAAAGTCATTACGTAGAGTTTTAGATAAATACATTGTAGAGTGAGTTAAAGAACTAAACACTGTGTTTGTGTGCAAAACATCAGATGCTTTAACAAGATTGTACTGAATAATGTGTCAACACTGTGACAACCAAGGGGCCTGAATTAGCATTTACATTTCTTAGAGCAGTTAACGTTTGAACATTCCTGCATACATACCAGTCCACTGATTAGCATCCTTTACAGTTAAGTACCCAATATCATCAAAAGAAAAGGCCTCTATCTGGGTTGAATAGCACTTGTGTGAGCAATTGAGTCTCTCTATTCAATGCTGACTGTGGAGATAGACTGTGACAGAAATGCAATTGAAGTCAATGTCAATTATCGCTTCTATAAGGAGCCCATTTAGACATCAGGTGTGTGTCTGCTGTACGTGTGGGAAAGTCTGAAATGCTTCACTTGTGTCACTCCTGGCTGATGGTGAGAAGTGTTGTGTTATGCGACTGAGGGATCAAGAAAGGAATGAGAGAGGCACAGCTGTGTTTCCAAACATACCCGTGGATAATCTCACCAGCTAAATACAGAAGGGATGAGTGATGGAGTGAGGAAGTGAAAGAGAGACAGAACCAAAAGACAGTTATAGACACAGAATGTGAAAAAGTCAAAACAAAGTGCAGCCCTAGGGAACCATGTGCACACTATATCAGAGTGTGTAAATGTGTGACATGAACATTTCGTGTTCAGCAGCAGCTGGGTAGACTTCTGTTGCAAACACTGATGCACATTTTCTCCCTTGTGATTCATGCCTCAGATTAGAGCTGGTGGAGAAACTTGTTTATCCAAACAGCCAAATGTGCTTTAATACTCTCTCCTAAAGCCAAAGGAATACAGAGAGGCTGGGAGGACAGAAGGAAAAAGCAGGGTAAAAGGGGATAAAGACAAACCTAGGATAAACACACCACTTTAGGGGGTAAGGCCTGAGGCAGGAGACTGTTGAACATTCTGTCAATACAAAAATTATTTAAATATAAAGAGGTATGTTTATGTGTGTATTAAAAAAACAGACTTGTCTTGTTTGCCAGGCAGCTGGAGTTGGATCCTACACCGGTCAGCTGCCCTGATCTCCTCCTCCTTCTTCAGTATCAGCCTCTGGAGACCTGATACCCAGTCCTGAGCCACTGTGGGATTAACATTCTGTACACGAGAGTAATAGAGGAGAGACAAACAGAGACAAAGAGAAGGAGGAAGAGAGACATGATATTAAGAGGAAAAGGAATTGAGTGGGAGAGAAAGAGAGGGGATGGGCACAACAATGGGAGAGGGAAGAGAATAAAAGCACTTGACAGCATTTCAACATCAATAAATCATAACCACATTTATTTAAAGACATTACATGAGTAAAAAATGAAGAGCATCCCTGAGAGGATCTGATGCTTATACTATCACCTACAATGGGTCTGCATTATATTGGACTGTAAATCATTTCTAGTACCTTTGTTTTTCAATATATGTATATGAAGTGGCCAAGCTATTACAATTTTCTTTCAATAAAATGTGAACAAAAATCAACAGCCACAAAACATGTCATGCTGTTGAATCAACACAACAACTGCAGTCGTAGTTTCAAGCCAAACCGCCTCATAAACTGTCAGTAGATCAGTTTTCATGGAACATGTTTTGCCATGCCACAAAAGATTGCCATATATACTCTGGATTAGAGTGAACAATTTGGGAAAAATATCTAAATGCAATTTTTTTTGACAAGATACTGCAACTGCAATTTGATTTGCAGTGTAATTAAATTAGATTGAAAACATGTGATGGAGCATTAGCACATGAGAAGCCATCACATATGCGACTGTCACACAAGAAAGACAGCATCAATTTGTAAAACCACTCACATGACAGTCTGATCTCTGGGTCAGACACACCACAAAACATACATTCTAAGTTGCAGCCTTTGTGATTTTCTAATTGCATTGTTTCAGATTGCAATTTCGATTTAAAATCAATGTATTATTCAGCCCTACTGTATCTGCACAAACAGTGTAAGTGAAAGATTATTGTTGCATGAAAAAGTAATCAAAAGAATATGGCTTTTAATTTAAGAATGACATCTTGACCTTACAACCTTTCAGTCTACAATTAGAATGCTGTCAGTATCATTTACTGTAGGAGGCAAAGTTTAGCCTCTTTATTTCCGTTCCTTTTCCCTCGGCATCAATCTCCATCTCTCCCTCCATCTCTTGGACACATGTCTCTCTAAGAGCTCCTCTGTTGCTCTGCCTCCCACTCTGCCTCTGACAGACCTACCAGCACAGCACAAACACAGCCACACACACTCCTGCTGGGCTCTGCAAACTACACTTCCATCACACTAGCACAGACAGGCCTGTGTGTGTGTGGCCACATGATATGACAGGCTTGAACGGTGCAAATCAGGACATAAGAGACTCCTAGTCTCCCCAAGACAAATTGGCCACACTGGTACATTCCACAGCCTAAACATTATATGCCTACATAACAGCCCATTCCTTATGAACATCTGTGGGGGAGACATGATGAATGTGATTTTAAAAGTTGTTAGGTGCACTGAAGGAACATTTATCAATGTCAGAGCCTCTTTTGCAGAGCCTCTGGGACTATTATTAGACAGTAAAAGCAATAGAAAATATCTCATGTTTAGTCCAAATAACATTAAAAGCAAGTACTCAGTTTTTCATTATGGCTTAGACTCACATCAATTCTGTGTTTCTGTGATGAACACACAAACTTTGACTTTATTTTTTGATACTGGCACCCTGTCAGACATCATTAACTGATACTTGTCAGGAGTAACAATGAATGATATTAATCAAACTTGCCCCAAAGAAAAATGAAGACCAGAAATATATTAGGTTCAACTGATGTGACTTTAAATCATTGCTTGTGTTTAGTACAGTCATACAGTACCTGGTAGTTTCCTTTGAGGCTGCTGATCATGCTGGAAATCTGGTTGACCAGGCTGAGATCATGGATTAGGTTCTGCAGATCTTGGTATAACTGACCAGGCCCCATGTACAGTTTATCTACAGACACAGATTTTAAAAAAAAAAAGTTATTCACAAATTGTACACAACAAATAAATTGCAATATATGTGAAACAATCCTGACTGTTCAAACACTTTTAGGGAGGAATTATGGTCCTATTTTCAACTCACAGAGAGCACTACGATCCTAAATAAACAGCCGCGTCCTAAAAGCATTTACAAATGACACAGCAAGAAAAAGACCTAAAGCTGAAGTCTCAGCTGTCAGCAGTCTCCTTCCAGAAAGCTGGATACACAAGCAACAATGAGTGAGGCCAGTCTCACGAGGGAAGCAGTTATAATTGAGACTAACAAAGTCAAAGATCAATAAAGACTAATCAGTTGGTTTCCCACAGGCAGCAGTGACAGCTCTGCAAACTTGGCAGTGATTCTTATCCATGTGCTCACTTGTTCACAAGGACACTATTATCCACTGTTAGCTTTCAGAGGCCGCACACCTAATACTGTTTGTCTTTGCATGTCAGCTTACATCGTCCTTTCTGCTCTTCCCTTGTGTACCTTCTCTATGCATGCTGCTAGGTATTTGCCTCTCATCTTATTAGCATTTGTCCTCAAAATATCAAACTTAACAATCCTATGTGATGTGATGAGAGCAGTTATTGCGCTGTTGTTCTGTATAAATGGAAAACAACAGCTTGTGTTCTGCATACACAAAGCACAGCTGCACAAAACACATCAAAGGCCTGACAGGCCACGAGTCTCTCTCTCCCTATCTCTCTCCCTCTCCCACACATTAAAGACAGGAAGATAACCATGAAGAACAGAAAACACAGAGAGAAGGCCTGTCAGTTGGTCAAATTTGCCAACTGACAAATAATTAAGGTCATTTCTTCAAATGACTCAATAAAGAAGAACGCAACTTTTTTTTAAAAATTTAAAATCTGGCTGCAAATATTGTAGCACATGAATTATCTTCACTACAAAAGACAACTGCTGAGAGTGTGTAACAGCGAACAAAGAGTTAAATTGCACCAGAGTCTTTGGCACCAAAATGTGTTCAGCTTCGTTTGCTTCTGCCATTCTTCTCTCTTCTCCCTTTCCTTCCTTCTCCTCCTCCTCGTCTTTAACCACAATAGTCACTAAGCCTGACTGGTGCTCCAACTCCATGGCAACCCAGTCCAGTCCCCTCCTGGAGGCCTTGTTGACTGGGCATTCAGGAAAAAAAACATACCCTTGTTTGTATATCGCCAAATGTCGAATTTGTAGGTGGTCTCTGAGAGAATTACTCTAAAATGTTTCCCTCTGAGCTTGTCTGCAAGAGGCAGCATACAGATTGAACAATTCTTTGTCATCTTTACACACACATGAACACAACTGCAAAGGCTCCTGTTGTGTGTATGGGTTTTGGGTTTCACTTATGTTTTCATGGCCAATGAACTCTTGTTAGATTTTTTTCTTGCCATTAGATCAAATCAGTCCTTCTACAATACACTTATTTATTATGTTTATTTACTTAAAGTATTAATTAACTCAAAGGAGAAATTGACTGCTGGAGTGTACTTCACACTTAGGTGACCATGTTTATGTAAATTTGAAGTAGCTGCCTTGTCTAAGTGAATTGAATGCAATTTTCGAGGGTCATCAGTGTCACACCGGGGTCTAAATGCAGGTCAGGACAGAAATGCTGTGTAAACCTACAAGCTTGTCTTAGAAGGACTAAATCCTGCTACAGCAATTCATCTACACACAGAAGCATGCAATGCAGTGCTGTGTTAAAAGTTGGCCTAATTTAATTCAGTTTTGAAGAACAAAAGATTAATTAAACTACAAGTCTGGCAATATCCCTGTACATGGTTTGAATTTAAATCAAACAAATATGTAGTTTGGGTCTAAATCCTTTAATGTCTGTCAATAAGAAGCCATATGTTATCTGTATAATGGAGCTCAAGGCTAACCTTGCAGTTCTTTAATCTCTTGAAAAGAAGAAAGCTGATACAATATCAAATACATTTTTAAAAACAACATATACCATCTTTTGTTGTTCATTATCTGTATTTAGTAGTACAAATGATAAGCCCCAAGGAGGAATATATTCCTATCATCACTGACCATTCCCACAGACTAGACTGGCACTGTGCAACTCATTTCAACCTGGGTCCAAGTCTCTGAATGGCTCTTTGTGAATGTGCCAAATGCCAAGAGCTTTCTAACAAAACAGGCCTGGGAGCATCTTCAGAAACAGGCCAGTCATCCCAGCAATTACACATTTCCTAAAAACAAACAATATATCTACTAATAACACACTGGCTGTGAGAGCAGCAGGAAAATGTAACTCCAAATGACCAGTTTGCATGGTGGTCTGATTGCTGTGCAGCGTAGAGGAGAGATGAAGGAAGCAGAGAGACGAGCAAAGAGATGACATCATATGCTGGAGAGTCTTTTCATTGCCTTATAGCAGACTGGTCACTGAGCTGCTTTTGGCTGAACACAGAGGACTAAGAAACAATAGTTTCCACTTGTTAAAAGTTCCTGGACAATGCGCACATTTGTAACACAAACACACATTCCCAAAGACACACACAGAACTGAAGCGGTTTGGAAATAACGACATCAGAGCAAGTGAACCAAGTGAAGGTCAGTACGTTATTATTGATTAATCCGGCAATTCAGTCCCATTAAGGCAAGTACCAGCTCTTTTTGAAGCAATGTGGTAACGCACATCATTTCAACAATATCATCAACTTCCACAACATCCAATTCAATTAACTGCTACTTGTGAGAGCAAACAAGACATTGAGACCCATATGGCCTTCCACAGGCCTTTAAGGAAAGTGCATACACACTTGTATCATCACAGCAGGTTGGGATGAGGCTGTGAACCTGTCTGTCAGTTGCAGCCATAGGAAAACCCTGAAGTCAGACCAGATGTTACTATGGTCTGTTTGTGCCATCTGTTAGCATCCAATGGCTGAACTGTTCATGAGTCTCAGTGAAGTCTCAAAGGGAAGCAGATGATGTGCCTTGAGATAGTGCAGTGAAGGGCACACCAAATATAGCTTAAACTGAGGTAAGAATGAGGTGGATATGAAAGGAGATAAAGGAAAGAGTGAAATATTTTAAGGCAGTGGAAGACAGGAAAGTGTGGGAGCTCACTCCTGACCCCTGACCTAGTAATCAAACGTAGCTGTGAACAATGCAAATTTCATTAAGACATAAATATGACACTGTGACACCTGGCAGGAAAGGAGTGAATATTATGCCAGTGAATTGCAGACAGCATTTGAAAATGGGCGAGTCAGTGAGCTACACAGTGCAGTGTGTAATTTAGTGGTAGTAATTCTAGCCCACCACCACAGGCAACTGAAAGCATGAGCTTTTGACCTCTTCTTAAATACTTCTAACCTTTGACAGCCCAGGGTTAATACCGTATCACAGCATTCTCCAGCTCAGCAATACAGCAGACTAACATTACTTCGGCACACACATACACACACTAAACAAATCCTAGAATAAAATCTGCAGAGCTGTGACCACAAAATCATAGACTCTCTTTATGCTTCTTGTTTGTCTGATCCGGGCCTTTTAAAGTGGCTGAGCAGCTGTCTGTGACAGGGGAGAACCCAGTGGAAAGACTGAAATCATTGGACTCAGCAGCCAGCATACCAGAGTATTAGAGAAGGAAAGAAATCAACACTCAATGACTGGATGGTCTAAACAGGACTGACCTAATTTATCCATTTTTTATTTGCATTTATCAAGTAGAAGATAGATTTTTTTTTTCCATTTTCTAAAATATAGGGAGTTGACAACTCAGTTTTCAGTCAAATCCCTCTCATCACCACATTTTAATGCTGCAAATAATATTGATATGCTATGGATAGAGACATATTTTAAAAGCCCCTGAAAACCTCCAAGCTCCAGGTTTTATGGAGTGCAGAGCAGGCACATAGATATTTACCTTTAGTCATGACTTTCAAAAACTTTATTAGTCAGTGAGCTGACCAGTATTTGCTGGCTCCAGGTTCAGATTCTCAAATCCCCATGTCCAATGCAGGAACTAATCCTTGCCTTATTAACTAAAATTGCTACATTCTCTACTAGACCTTCTGCCCCCAGTTTACAGAGAGAGAAACAGTGACTCACAGACTGGCAGATTACTTATTCAAAACAACTGAATGTGACACTGTGTTTCATACTTGGCTTAGCGTTGATCACCACCTTCTCCCCTGAATGAGCGGTTGGGTAGCGGCTGGTGTCGGCCATTTCCTCACTGGATCCGAACTCTAGCACCTCCACAAAGCTCAAAGGCACACTCCACTTTAGAAGAAACTTCTGGTCGAGTGGAGCATTTCCACTACCACTCCCACTGCCATCCTGACATCTAAAAAGAGAAAGATGATGAAGGTTATGCGTCAGAGTGACTCTGGTTTATGTTGTTCAGGCTGGGTTGTGGTCATACAGATGTGTCTCCTGCACCATGCGAGAATTAAGTGCAAGAGGTTGTAAAGATATGAAAGAGAAAATTTTACATCCATGTGGAGGAGGCATATGGAAGCAGTGTTCAAAAGATAGGAGGAGGTGAATGCTTCATCTAGGACAACACAGTTTTGTACAAGTCAGTGCACATTTCCTAGAGGCAGTATGCTGTGACCAACATGTTAGCATTACAAGACAGGAACTAAAAAGCATAGGAATGGGATTTTTCAGGCCACAGTGTGTACATATGTTCCAAACCCAGAGACTCACTGTCACCCCAGGGACACAAGTTACATGCAGTGTTTACCATCTTGCTTTTGAAAGACTTGTGAGTTTCTATTCAGTTAAGTCCACTTCAAGACAGATTTTTACCCTACAGCAGGCAAACTGATCCACACAAACAAGACCTCAACAAAACTATAACACAACAATCAGTTTCTAAAATTGTAAAATGGTAGAAAGATTACAGGGTATTGCACCCAAAGACAGGAGAAGGTGCAAATTAAAGGAGAGATTAAGCTCAGGTCTGGGTTGCGGTCACTCTTACCGGATATTGGGTGTGGCACACATGAGCACATCATTGAGTAGGAAGAGGCGCCGCTCCTTGGTTTTGATGATTTCACCACGCTCATTGTAAACTGTCTCCACCATGTCATCTGAGCGGATCAGGTAGCGGCTGCCGTTACTCAGAAGCTAAGGCATAGGGATAAGTCAGAGTAACAACATGTGAGCATACAGTCGAGGTTTGGATCTCTGAATAGTTTTTGTTTCAGTACATTTCTATTAATACCCAGCTCAAAGAGGGAATGGAGACTAACAAAAGCCCAAAAATATTCAGAATTCATCAGGCGTTATTGGTTAATCTCATTCTCGTTTTTGTTCACTCTCTAATGCGATGCCACTCATTTTGGATAACAGGATATAATACATGGATGTCAACAGTGACTCTGAGCAATTAAAGGCTATGAAGAACAACCCATCTGCCCCATGTAGGGCATTCTGTAAACACATTTCGACACAGATGCCAGAGTGGGTGGCTGCAGATAGACAAATAATTACACCTTGGGGAAAGCTGGTGTTGTCTGCACATGTTGTGCTAAGCCATGCGCTAAAAATATGGTATTCAGTCAGGAGAATACTTGGTAGAAATTATAAAGCTCAAGTGCCTGATGGCCGCCCACACTGGGACTGAGAGAAATGCCACAGCATATGCTAAAAGAATCAAACATTAGCAAATTTGCAACACTGACTGAGCAATGAGTACACAATCAACTCTAACACCACTTACTTAACCAGCATGTAAATACCACACCATAAGAAAATCGGACAATACAATTAACACAGACTCCACCGAGCAGTGACTACAGTATTAGATAATTCAAGCTATAAATGCAAATAGAAAAGGGCATACCTTGTTGAGGTAGCGTTCGTTCATGGCCTTTGCAATGTGACGGATCTCGCAGCGCTGGTCGGCTTCTCGCTTCTTTTCGTTTAGCTTCTCAGCAAGTGTCTCCAGTTCAGTCAGGGCCATCTGCAAGGGCAGACGGTCTGCATGACCAACTGGTGTGTTCTTCAGCATGTCCTGATGAGGATGAGACAAGTCATAAATTGATTCATTTGAGGATCATCAATGTTTTCAACAGTTAATATAATACCAAAATGGCACCAGAACAACTCTCAGTAACTCTGCATAAATGAAATGTGTCCAACAACATTTGATGAAAGCATGTTCTTTCCTACTCTCATATTTTTCTATTTTTACATCACAAACTAGTTTGACTAGATCCAGTGTCCCATTTTTTAATTTTTTTTTTTACCAGGGACACAGAAAACATAAATATGCCAGGCAGGGCAAGGAAAGCAATATCAAAGAGATGAGGATACCATGTCCCCTCTGAGCTATTCCCTTGCCTCCTCCTGAAATTAGCATTTTGAAAAACAAAGTGGCTTGATTTATGAGTATGGCACTCCCTCTGCTGGTGAATATACTGTATATACAACACTGTCTTTTGTATATAGCATTTTACTGTAAAGGAGTTTAAAATAAAAGTTTATTATACCTGAAGGAGTAAAATGAACTGTGGAAATCTCTGGATAGGTTTCATCATCAGGCCATAAAGAGTCATTCGGTCACAGCTGGTCTCCTGACGATGCTGCAGGGGAGAAGATTGGTAAACGGCATTGCAGGGATGAACCAGTCTAAAGACCTTTGAGTATATTTTTTAGAAAGAAATTATTGTTCCTATTTTTTATGTGAGTAGCTGTCTTCAGTATCAATAAGTATACAACAGCAAGAATTTGGTAAAATAAGTATCTCTCTATTGAAATGCACAAGAAAAAAAAAGATCTAATACTGAATAAATATGTGCATGTTTTTCCCAGAAAAAAAAACCCTGCACAAGAACAATATCCATGACACCATTAACACTCGGTACTGTAGTTCTAGTGTTAAGTTAGTTAACGCTTTGCTTTGGTATGCTTCTTTCGAACCTTGAGGAATTCCAGGAAGCCAGGTTTGGAGGCGCATGTCTTCCTCACTACTGCCATTGCAGTGCTGAAGTTGTTCACATATTCACTATAGGCATCCAGCACCATGGACTTTGAAAACTGTAGAGAAACACAGACATTAAAACACATTGACTCCTTGCAGGAATATATTGCATCACCTGATTTGTAACAGTTTTGGAAGGCACAGACAGTCAACATGAATTCAGCCGATAAGTGTCAGACCAGAAAACAGGAAATGTAGAATTTTGACGTTTCATTTTTTAGTAGTTTATAAGTAGGATTTATAAGCAGTATAACTACATAATCATGCATTCTGCATATGTACACTTTTAAATCATATTAAAAATTGCAATGTGCATAAGCAATCAAAATATTACCATGACACAAAGCAAAATTGTTATCGGTCAATATGTAAACATACCTTATTAGTTTTCTTTGTCATGTCTTTTACAAAAGCACTTTGTAGAGCTCTCGAAATTTGGTGTTGCATATTTAAAGGTTTTCTTGCTGCACTACCCACGATGCAATCAAATAATGTCTTTTCTCTCAGCTATCCATGTTCTTAAGTCTTCTCTTTCCTTTATAAGAAGGGCTTGGGTGTGTAGTTTAGGTTAGAGTAAGTTGCAGCTCCATCAGTTACTCTATAAATGGAGTTCCATTTATAAGAATGACATAAAAATCTATATGTGGGTCTGTATACTGTAGTACCGTTGTAAATTCTATAGTGAATGCAGAGCTTCACTAGCCCTTTTGAGACTTAAAGATTGAAAACTACTCCCTTTTTCACTCTGCAGAAGATTCTGCAGGTCCTTTGAAATAAATCTTTCTGCTGAGGTCTATTAGGGCCAGTCTGCATCAGCAGATACTTAATGGAAGCATCACCAGCACCATCTTTTGAAGAAATGCAGCCTGCATCTCGATCAGTAGCCAGAGCAGGCTGACGGTCTGTCATCATGAGTCAAGTGTTATTGGCAAGTAGCAAACAATCAGTGTCTGTATTGTCATCACCGGACAAGGCAACAGTACCTGACTCATCTTTTGTAGATATGTTTAGATGTAGATATGTTTCCGACTCCCTCATAAAAAGCCAGTGGCCACTGAAGACCCATGAGGTTTTCAAGGTTGGAAATCTCAAGTGTCTAAAGGTGCATCACTGGAACCCTTTGGGAGTGAATCTAATAGAGGCAGTGGCTAGTAAAGGCGACAAATATTCTCATTGTCGGTTTTGTTTTTGTATCTGCAAACCACACTCTGAGTCATATCATTTGGGATTGTTGTAGATTCAGTTTAAATGATCAACAATCATGTTGATAAATAGATGTTGACTTGAAAAAAGTCCAAAGACTGGTTTTCTGAATAGTTCTTGATCTAGTTTAGTCAGTCTTTTATTCTAATCTTGTGGGGTGGCTGGGCAGATTGCGCTTTTAGCTCCTGTGTTCTACTACCTGACTAAATATTTAAAACACTTTCAATTTGACCTTGTGTTTACAATCTTTTATTTTATTCTATACGCACACTAAAGACTTGGGAACATCAGTTCCTACAACAAGCTTGTAGTATAAAGTCTTGATGTTCTATGATTTGAATTAGGTAGACAGAGAGGACATTGAGCAGACATATTGGTGTCATTGCTCCTCTAATAACAGGAGCTGAAACACAAGGAAGAGCAGTGGTGAGCAGGATTGTGGGAGATGAGCACTTTAGTTTTTTTGCCTAATAGTTGCTAAGCAGCCAAAGAAAAGAAGAGGAGTACATACTATATCCTCCTGAGAACAGAGTGCAGTTCAGTATATCTGCATTAGTGCAAGTGTCTTTGACACAAAGTAAGATAGTAAAAAAGGAGGGGTGTGCTGCAAACAATTATGATAAACGCAATAAATGCCAAAAAGACTAAAAACTGCTGAATTCAAGCAGTTCAGGGGCACCACGACTAATAAATAAAGATTTTGTCAAATGTATAAATACAGTTCTAAAAAGGCTTTAAAATGACAGTCTCTGCTTACCGATGCCACGAAGACATCCCCAATCATCTCCAGGCTGTCCCACTCAGCCACACGGCTCGCCAGAGCAATCTGGAAGAGGAAGTGGCACTGCAGGATTTCACGTACACGATAGAAGGTCATCTTCAGTTTCCTGTCGCTCAGCAACCTCGGCTCAATCTGGGACAGGGGCTTCTCGTATTGCTGGTAAAACAGACAATGTAACCTGTAGTAACAAACACTTCAAAACTATTTGGGCAAACACTGCAGTCACTTTTGCATACCTCTAATATCCTTTTGAGTGCATCAAGATAGTTCTTCTCACTCTCCAATATAGACCCCAATATACATCTTCTAACAAGCTGTAGAGGAAAAACACCAAACCAGAGGTCTTCGGTCAAATGGCATGGTTTCCTTTATCAGTTAATTCAAAGTTGAAGGGTGTGTTCATTACCTGTTGCTGTGAAAGACCGTCTGGTGCTGGACACAATACTGGCTCCACATTGAAACAGTCCACCTCGATGAAGAGTTCAGACTCCTCATCCTCAAAACAGGCCGACTTCCTTTCTAGAAGACAAAATGAGAGAGCAAGTGGATGAGCGCAAAAATATAATTGCAATTAAACAAAGGGACAGATAAATGGTATCCTGTACAAACTATATCACCATTTACTAAAACACTGAAACTTTCACAGTAACACAAACATAACATAATCTCAAAAACTAAGGGGTTTGAGTAAAAAAAACAAAGCCTATAACTGTCGCACACACATAACACTCTTTTAATATAATATTCTTTTGGGATTGAACCCTTTACTTTCTGATCAGTAACTCAAAGCTAAAAGGACTGATTATTACTAAACGCAAGCCATCTTTTAAGGGGTACATACCATGACAGAATGACTTGGTTTTGATGAAAGAGCGTCCCTTCTTCACTGCAGCTTTGGTTTTCTCAAGCCCGTCTTTGGTCCCTTCCCTAGCAGCCTTCACTAGCTTTTGCATCTTTGATGAGACAAAATATACTATTATCTTTATCAAAATAGCAACACAAAGTTACATTTTTCACACTTGTGAATGTAAATCCAAGGTTAGGTTTAGTTTACTTTGTCTAAACCTATGGCTAAAGGTGACTGAACTGAGCTACGCAGGACAGAAGCAGTGTTAGAGTAAAGATGAAGATATACGGCAGATGATAAAATACAGGACAACAGGGGAGCAGAGCCGACCAAAGAATGACAGTAACTGGGACATCAGCTGAAAGTAACATAGTACTTCCATGAAAATAACTGATTTACAATATGAAATGATTTAAATGCCGCAAATATTTTCAGCAGTTATTTAATTTTCAATAGGTCTCTCTATAGTGTAGACAGGATGTCACATGAACTCTCGAATAAGAACTCTATTGCTGTTGTCTCAGTTTACTGTAGAATAAACAAATGTTACTTCAGAATATATCTTAAGCTTTGCAACCTCCGATGCATAAACATATAACAAGACAGGTCAATGCAGCAGACAATGAGGCAAATGAACGGTTTGCAAACCCATCACCAGTACCGCCACCAGAAGTCATTCACATCAGAGCAGGATGAAGGTACCAGGTCAGTGACAAAATGCCCAGAGTGGAGTTAGCCAGACTGAGAGTAAAGGGGTGGGACTACTTTATCTAGCACAGACAAATAAGGTGAGCCTCAGGTAGTTTACCTTCTGCTCGTGTTTCTGTTTTAGCTGCTGTAGCTCTACCGTTCCCACTGTATTTGCCATTAGATCTTTCATCTTTTTCTCATAGTGTTCTTTCAAGCGTGACAGATCTTGAGAGAGCTAAACAAAAGCAAAGTAAGCGTTACTCTTTATGGTTTTCAAATGAGCTTGCACCTCAGCAGTTGCAGCAAAGTCGCTTCAATCTCGATATGTCGGCCGTTATACTGCTGACTGATTTTATTCTCTTAAAAAAATATACTTAATAGCTCAATTATCGTGTGATTGGGGCAATTTTCACCCACTTATTTTTAAGTAATTTATTTGACTATGTTAGTCTAAAAATAAAGTGAACTTTAATTCTCAAAACCACACGGCAAAACATTGCAGAGTGCAGCAAGCTGTCTGTTAGCCTGAATGATCACTTTCAGGTCAACAGAAGTAACTGGACAACATTGAAAACACACAAAACTTGATTGACAAAAAATGTATCCACAGGTTAAGAATAAGCATAATAAGACGATTTGTTTGAATCTAGAAATTTAAACGACATTTTCATATAATGAAATCTTTTGCCTCATTTATTGCGATCTGCAGTAAAGTGGATATGCAGAGGGTAGAGGAAAAAATGCAAGCACTGTACAGTATATTAACAGGACTTGGTTGTTGGCTGCAACCCAGGGAGAGAAAAGGAAGGGTAATTGTTATACACACATGCGTCTTCCTCTGGGGTGGCTTTCCTCTCATGAAGGCGTGGGGCAGGCCATTCTCTGGACGACCTTCCCCGTCGCTGGCCTCGTCATAGCTTTCAAACTCACTAGAGCTCCAGCCATTATCGAGGGAGCTGCTGCAGCCGCCCTCCTCCCCAAGCTCCACGTCATCATAGATCATCTCATCTGGGTCTGTGTGAATGGAGGGGATCATGTGAATTATACAATGGAACCTACGTAACAGTTTGTAGGGTTGTTCTATCGAAAGTTTGTCGCTCAAACTTAAACTTCTATAATGCAGATAAACACAATACCAATTTATACTGCACTCAGACAGAATAGTCTTAAAATAAATATTTTAAAGCTTATCTTGCTATTTTTTTTTGCTGACAGCAAGTCAAAAAGTGCTGATATTGCATGATGATTTTTGATGCCATGGCTTTGTGGGGTTGGTACAAAACTACATTATATCAGAAAAACTGTTCCTGGTACTTTGTCAACGCTTAAAAATTTACTCTCAACTATTTTACTTAAATCACGGGGTGTCACAATAATAATAGTGATATCATTACTAGTGATAGTAATATTGAAATTACTACTGTACTAAATAGTAATCAGATCACTCAACATCAGCATAATATTACAGCCAAATGCTGTTTAATAAAAAATTTTCATTCAATAACAAGTCAAATATAGAAGTTTTTGGTTCTAAATACAGAAGTCAAATCTACGTTTTTGAAAAAGAAACTATGAAGAAACTAGAAGTGAAAGCAAGAAGCTCTGAAAGGCTTCAGACTAAAGACGGGAAGGTTAAGGCTGAATCTGTAAAATGCAAGAATCAGAAAGAAAGTTCACAAACCTGTGTTGGAGTCAGAGTTCTCTCTGGGCACATCATCATAAATCACCTCATCTGGATCTGAGGCACATAACAAACATTCACAACTATAAATGCATGGCTACTCATCACATAACTAGACTGTTCATGCAACAATCAGGATGTAATGTAAGGGGGAATCTACAAGAAAGGCACAGACAAGGGTCTGCTTCCTTAAAAGAACAGGGAAGGAAGTGTCTGGGAATTTAGTTGTGTAAAAGAAAATAACAAAAATACATAACAGTATCCTAAAAGGCATGCACTGTATGTGCAGAGCAAGTACAGAGAACCAAGACAACAGTAAAGTTCTAGGATCTCTACTAGATGTATTTTTTGTTGAGAATATCATTCCTTACTTTCCATCCATGCAGTATTAGCAGGATCTGATGCCCATTTAGCCAAAGCATCCTCTTCTCTAATAGGTGGATACTCTTCACTGAAAACACTTGAGAAACACAGATATTTATATTATCAGTAAATAGCCAAAAGACAACAAACAAATTCATTTTTGTACATTAATAGTGATTAATAGTGATCTGTGTATTACCACTGACATGAGAGCAGCAGGCATGTAACTGTATATGGGGAGTAGGGGAGCATAATTTCCATACCTCTCTTAAGATATAGCAATAAATGTACTAAATAATTGGCATAGACATGCTCTGGTTGTGTCGTATATGACTAACCTGTCGACAGAGGTGTTGCCAGTCCCAACCACTGTCACTGGAGAAGGAAAGAGAGAAACTTACACAAGAGAAACCAATAACACTATACATCTTCTTGCCTGTCACTGTGTTTTAAAGGTCCCACAGTTGTCACAATCCAAGCACAAAAGCGAGTATGTGATACTATTGCACAGAACTGATAAAATCATGGAATGAATTATGCAACTATAGAAGATGGTACAATTAAAAGTATTTTTGTAAATAAGATATACCATTATCAGTATATCTTTTTTCAGAAATCAGCACACTGCATGTCAGGAAACTCCAAAGATCTTCCAATTCAAAAGTTTAGAAACTCTCCGTGCCACTAGGTGTCACTGATGATTCCATGGATTGTGCATAATTAAGTCAAGATGATATTCTACTGGAAATGTGCTTCCATAAATTTCCCTTGCCATGTGCCCATTTTAGAATTCCTCCAGTAACCTCCTGTTTTTCGAGGAACATGTCATGGTAAAGTGTTAACAGCAGCAAAGTATACTTGCTCTGTGTATAACATCTGAAAGATGTAGAAAACTACAAAAGTGTTAATAATTTTAATACATCATCACACACCTCTTTGACGTTCCAAAGTATGCAACTAAAACATCTGAGTATTTCAATATGGTGTGACCTTGGTAAGATAATTAAAGTGCAATCAGGCTGCTTAGACTGCCAGGCCACAGGCTTGGACTCAGCCACTGCAGGATTTTAGGGAAACCGGAAAATCCTCACAGCCAACACAGATCTTTGGGGAGGGCTAAATTTAGTTCCTACTTCCTTGTGGCCAGGCTTTAGGAAAAACAAGAGAAAGAAGAAAGGACAGGGGATAGAAGTAGCTAGGACAGCATTTACGTGTCATAGGCTTGCATCTCTAGGTCTGAGTGCATTGAAACAGGAAAGACGGAATTTCTCTCAAAAACTAAACAGAGCTTGATATCCAGAAATGTTTTTGTTGTAGCGCATACTTAATAAATAAACCTTGATCAACATCTGACTTACTTCATTATTATCCATTATTATTTTATAAATCGTTATAATTGAAAAGTATTTTCAGGGTTTCGCACTGTTCTACTTTACCATCTTCATCCACGGAGAGATGTCGAATGATGACTGGTGTGGTGTAAGTTGGTGTGATGAGCGGCACACCCGAGGGGGTCGCATAGCCACATGGCACTGGCACTGAGTATCCTGAAGTGATGCCATGAGGGCTGGCGTGGTTATCGTGGCCTTCTGCCTCCCAGTCTTTGGGCTCCATTGGTGAGGAAGTGGAAGAGGAGGGCCCATGTTTCTGCTCAAGCTCCTGCAGTTGGAGAGGAGTGATGTCAATCACAGAGTAGGGGTTGACTTTGCCCTGGGAGGAGGTCCGAGGGACGGCCTGCGGAGGGGGCAGGTCAATGATGGATGCATTCTGGCCTTCACTGCCTGGAGAAGGAAAGAAAACACAGTTAACTTACATGTTACGGAGACAATTACATTTAGAGGAAAAGTGAAAAAACTATGAAAAAATGCCATTTTGGGCACAAAGATACTGGAACACAATGAAATATAAAGATAAACACTTTCCAACAGTTACACAGTCAATAATTAGATTTTAATATATTTACTAGACATGCATAGAGTGGACCCACAGACATTAATAATAATAATAATAATAATGCATTGGTTTTATACAGCGCTTTTCAAGGCACTCAAAGACGCTTTACAATTGCATTATTCATTCACTCCATACTCGATGGTGGTAAACTACGTATGTAGTCACAGCTGCCCTGGGGCAAACTGACGGAAGCGAGGCTGCCATTCTGCGCCATCGGCCCCTCCGACCACCACCAACCACTCACCCTCACACTGCATTCACTACATTTAACCTCCAACACTACATTTACCCTCTAACACTACATTTACCCTCTAACACTACATTTACCCTGTAACACTACATTTACCCTCTAACACTACATTTACCCTCTAACACTACATTTACCCTCTAACACTACATTTACCCTGTAACACTACATTTACCCTCTAACACTACATTTACCCTCTAACACTACATTTACCCTCTAACACTACATTTACCCTCTAACACTACATTTACCCTCTAACACTACATTTACCCTCTAACGCTACATTTACCCTATAACACTACATTTAC
>OMNN01062496.1:0-33842 GCA_900302755.1 Chromis chromis | reverse complement strand
GTTGCGCTTAACAGACAATATAGTGTCATTACGGTAATTTCATTCGGATACGGTAAGTAAATTCGGATACGAACGTCGTTGCGCTTTACAGCCAATATAGTGTCATTACGGTAATTTATTTCGGATACAAACATTGTTGCCCTTCACAGCCAATATAGTGTCATTACGGTAATTTAATTCGGATACGGTAATTAAATTCGGATACGAACATTGTTGCGCTTTACAGCCAATATAGTGTCATTACGGTAATTTCATTCGGATACGGTAATTTCATTCGGATACGAACGTTGTTGCGCTTTACGGCCAATATAGTGTCATTATGGTAATTTCATTCGGATACAAACGTTGTTGCGCTTTACAGTCAATATAGTGTCTCAGGTCTTCAAGGGTTAAAGCGCTACATAAGCAGCAGCAGAGGCCCCATCACTACATAAAGCTTGAAGTGTTTTATCTTTTGTCCCTCATCAGTGAAACACCTGTTAAATAAAGAGAAAGGGCCGAGCTACCAGGGATGAAGAGAAGACGACAAAGGAGGAAGGATGCTGGTCGATGCTGCATGACTGGACCTCCATCCTCCTTCAGTCCAAACCTCCTCCTGCATCTCCGCTTTATCAGCAGTGGCCACATTCACGGCATGAAGACGAATCTGTGGAGGAGAACGAGCTTCTGGAGCCAGAGACACAGCTGGAGATGAGTAATCCTCAGCCTCTAGTATCACAGGACTCGCTTTGGGATGAATGTTGGAGCCCAGTTTAAAGCTACGTTCAGAAAAGAAACCTCCACTTTATTTGTGTCTGGTTGCTTTTCTGCTCTGTGATTATTACATTTATTGTATTCTTAAGAGTGGTGAGATAAATAAACCAACTCCTCGGTTTCAGGAGGTAAAGGATCTGGTGGTTTGAGAGACACACCAGGAAGTATTGTTTATAATAAAGGTGTGATGGTACAAATACAACTACCATGAAACTAGATCCTCACAAGTAATCCAAGGTACCTTAAGTTAGATTACAAAAGGTTCCTTCCTTCTCTGCATTCATCCTATTCAAAGTTAACCTTAACTCTACATACTAGGAGCAGTGGACTGCCGCGGTGCAGCACCCGGGGAGCAGTCAGGGGTTGAGGGCCTTGCTCAAGGGCCCACAGTGGTGGTGACTGGGACAAGCGGTCACTCTCACTTTCCCAACTCAACCTCTTGCCAGTCCAGGGACTCGAACCAGCGACCCGTTGGGTACAAGTTCGCTTCACAAACCACTAGGCCACCACTGCCCTATTCAAAGCCTGATTAATGCAACGTTTTACTTCCGTCATAAGTAAAATTTACTTTTTTAGCTGCTGTTGGCAGTGAGTTATGTAGTCATAAAGAGAGGAAACCTTTTCTGGCTGTATCCAATTTGCAGAGGCATAATGCATATTAATTAAATGGTGCATAATATTTATATTTAGATATACATTTTTATGAAACTTGTAATACTAAAAAATAATTGTAACAATGCAAAAAAGTTAATGGTGACATTTTTCATTTAAAATGTTTACCCCATCCACAGGAAACTACATCTTATGATTTAATGCTACACATTAGTAGTTTCTTTTTAATGCCAAAAAAAATAAAAAATGTAGTCCAGCTGTCGCATCAAGCTGCAGAGACTGTCAGTAAATCTAAACTTCTTACAACATATGAAGAGCAGCCAGATACTGAATCCCACACAGAGAGACAAAAAAAACCTCATACTTTAAGTCAGAACCATTCAGAAGCACATTTTAAAATATTAGATTTGACTGGGAAGGCCAGAATACTGGAATCCCTCTGGTAATCTTGGAGAGCTGCTCCGTGCTCGGTCCATCCTTCATTAGGAAACAGACAAAGGTTCACTGTTTTAGTGAAAATAACTGTGGAATAGTTTAGAGCAGGGGTGCCCAACCCTGGACTTCGAGGGCCCCTATCCTGCATGTTTTAGATGTTTCCCTCTTCCAACACACCTGATTCAAATGATCAGCTCATCATCAAGCTCTGCAGAAGCCTGATAACAGGATAGGGGCTCTCGAGGACCAGGGTTGGGCACCCCTGGTTTAGAGAAAGGATACTCAGTCAGATTACCTACCTGAGTGTCTGATTTAAACACATGATTCGTCATAGATAAGCAATAGCAGGAGTTATAGCCAATCATTAATGATAAACAAGTGCTCTATTACCATAATCACACTAGTTGTATGTTTTTCATATTTTCCTGACTGTGACTGTATGTGTATGAATATTTAATGTTCATATATAGGGGTTTACAGTTAGTGATTACTGAGAAAGGCTGTGAAAAATTTTGGACATGGCCTTTTTGAGTAAAAATGTAGTTTAAAATTTGCAATTAACATTTCCAACACAGTGTTTTGTCACTTGTTTATGTCATTTCCAGCAGAATAAAACTGTTAATTACATAATAATTCACTGTAAATCAAAATTTGGCATGGGGATGAATAATTTGGGGCTTAAATGTATGCATGCTGCAATTACAAATGAGCCATACAAAATTATAAATGGCTCAATAAATAGCAATACAGACGTTCACTCGTGAAATATTACAGAAATGTAGGATTAGTAAACCATTGCATGTACTCTTTTTGCTGCTATTGTACCCATGACATGAGGGAAACAAATAAAAACTGTCTGAGCTGTTTAAAAATGGACACTGCCTTTTTTCAGTCCCCCATTTTTCAGATGCAGTGAGGCGTTAAACTTTGCGACTAATGAAATGTGACCACTTTTGTGCAGTGAGCCTTTTATAGCAGCGGTGTGAGAGTGAATCTAACAGTTAATTATTATGAACACTGCTGCCTGTCAGAGTCTTTACATGTTTGCAACCTGACTAAAGCGTTTCCCGTCTGAACTTTGGACAGACTGTTCTCAGCGAAACTATATGATCCAAACAGAGAATTACACTGGAGACTTTACAGTTCTTTTAGAAACGCAGCTGCTGTGTTTCACGATGAAGTCAATGCCTACATGAGTCACTGATGTTCCTCATCAGATATCAGCACATTAACACATTAGGTAGTCACTGACACTAACAAGTCCTGCTTCTAAGTCAGTGAATTTTTAACAGCATTAAGGAAAATAAAGCTCCTTCTGCTGTAGATTTTTTTTTTTTTTTTTTGTCAGATCAAATTTGTTCCTAGACTTGTGCATAGTTTAAACTTTCAGGAGTGCATCACACGGGAGGTTTGTTCTGCTATGTATAGAAATAGGTCATGTTTGTACAGCATATTATATTTCCTGGTTCTTTATTCGAGCCAAGAAGGCACCACAGATTGCGTTTCAAGAAGCGTCCCACACAGATTCTGTTCATCATTAGGACGATGGACAGGGTGAGACCCCTCAAACAAAGCTCAGCTCAGCTGCTCAGACTGCTCCACTGATCTGGGTGGGATTAAGGAGAGCTTGGCACAGTATTATTTCCACCTTTTATTCCAGCTTACTGCCAAGAAAAACTAATGCTTTTAATACATTTTCATATAATTTTGGATGATGCACTAACTGAGAAGATGTTAACTGAATATTACAGTTATGCTTTCTATTCTAACCCGTTTCCTACAGTGGCTTCCTGCCATGTTTCCCAATAACACAACAGAAATGAGCTAGTTAGTAATTGACTGGCACCCTGTCCAGGGTTTAGTCCTGGACTCTGTTAGAGCTACACTGTGCTTACTTCATCCTTCAACAGGAAACAGAACAAAAGTTCACTGTTTTAGTGATAATAACTGTGGATTAGTTTAGAAAAAGGATTCTCTGTCAGATTATGTAACTGAGTCTTCGGGGTTCAGGCGTATGATTCATCATTGATAGGCAATAAAAAGAGTTGTAGTTATACATGATGTAATATCAGTTCTAAACAGGTATTCTATTGCTGTAATCCCACTACATAATGACCATGATGTGATGTGCTCAGGACACAGAATAATATATTAATCTCTCACCCAATGTCAGCGGTTACCTCAGGGGTGGTGCCAAGCATTGGCCACCATAGACTAAAGTCTGGCCACCCCACACAACCAATGGTGAAGCCCATTAGAGGGCTATATACTTGCTAATTGAACTGCAGTAAATCCAGTAACTACTGTTTTTCTTACCAAAATCATTTCTCTACAGGTGTCATTCCGATACGGAAGTATTTTAACATCACAACTAGGCCCCATTCAACCACATAGTTGTTCAGACCAACTAGAAGATGTTCACACTGATTTTGTCGCAACAATGCAGAACTGACCCAGACCCTGCAGCCAAGAGACAGAAACAAAAGGCTGGATGGACACAGTGCGATCCTGAGCAGAGAAAGGACACTTATGTACCATAATTTAAATTGTAATTATCTTCTAAAGCAATACTTTTGCAGCCATTCCAGGTTTTAATCCAACTGAGGGTTACATTAAAACATCTTATTATACTGTATATGAGTTTTCATGTATTCTACAAGGCAGTCTTGCCTGCAAAACCAAGTGATAACAGCGAGTGACCAAACAAAATGACTATTTGGCACAACGCTCTAAAAAGAGTGGCTGCTGTGAATACACATTAATACACATTTTTTCTATAACATTTAATGTTTGTATTCAAAGATAGATAGTGAGATACTTTATCCATCCCCTTGGTGAAATTCAAGGTATCCAGTAGCTCATACATGCTACATTTAAGACAAATAGGGAAACTGGTGTGCAAGAGAAACTGCAAAGTAACATGCAAATCGTGCTCGGTTAGTTGATTTATAGTGAATATTAAATAATCCCTACTACACAGAAGAACTGTGCATGTGTACACCTTTTTACACGTGTTGTTGCTGTTCTCACCATATTAGAATTCATCTTCAAGCATCTCGGAGTCGGGTTAGGGTGGGTTTAGTCCAGTGGGTGGCGCCATCACACTGACTTTGCTGTGCTGTCAGCTGTTGTCCTCACATGCTCACTTGAGTCAGCTCTGATGTGTTAATGCCAAACAACACCTTTTTTTGATAAGTAAATAATTATGACTTAAAATAGTCTCGTTATGTCATATCTATCAAGGAGCTCATCTCACATAACAGCATCAGAAACAAGGATTTTTTTGCTTCTTCTTGAACTTTGCAACATGGTAAAGAAAATGTCTCAGAGTTACAAATGAAGTGTGAAAAGTTCTGCATTATCAAACTTTATTGCCTAATTACCACAAATGTAGGTGTCAAAACCATATAGAAAGTATATTTGTCTCTTGTAGAACCTCAAGGATACACAAAAACGTAACTACAAGCATTTTGAATTATTTGTAGATGTTTTTCATTCTAATAAACAAATTCCAACATACTGATAAACAGCTGATGTTGTATTTGTAACCCTGCTGTTCAAACGCTCCGACTCCAAACAGTTTGACTCTGATTTCTAAAGCAACGGCCGCAGGAGCCATCCACAAATCACTGTTATGAACAGAAGCATTCCTCTGTCCTCCAGGGTATATAAGGCTTCATTTGGTTTGCCTCCGTGATATATGTCGAGGGCAAGAAGTCATTTAGCTTTCAATTTATTAGCCCGGTGATTTATGCGTGCTGCAGAGGTAGTGGTGGTGGTGTCTCATGGCCCCCCTGCAGCCCCCTCCACCCTCCACCACTAACAGATCGCCCTCTAATAATTTGGTAATAGATGATGTGAAAGAGGAGAAAGTTCAGCAATTAGAAAAAAAAATCTGAAGGAAAACAAGGGTTTACAGTTTCTGTGGCCGCACTTCATTTATCACGGGTGTTTTAGTCACTCAGTGAGGGATTAAATACTGAGACCAGAGCAACCTGCGCCATAGTTTGGACTCCATATATTAATAGAAAGAAACTTGACCGCAACAGCACACCTTTAAGAAATTTCTGGCTGGAAATCAAGATTGTTTTGATGTTAATTTAGGTTCCACAGCTATAGAAAGTGCAATAATTAACTCTGTCTTCACTGAAAGAGCTTTGAAACAGGAATCAGGGACAGTTGCATTTTACACAAATGCAAATGCATAAACCAAAGTCTGGTTATTTCTCTTCTTATCTGCAAATCTATACAGTTGTGTAAACAAAATTCTGGCTGAAAATCAATACTGTTTGATGTAAATAGGGCAGTGGTGGCCTAGTGGTTTGTGAAGCGAACTTGTAACCGGTGAGTCGCCGGTTTGAGCCCCTGGACTGGCAAGAGGTTGAGGTGAGGAAGTGAGAGCGACTGCTTGTCCCAGTAACCACCACTGTGGGCCCTTGAGCAAGGCCCTTAACCCCCTGACTGCTCCCAGGGCGCTGCACTGCGGCAGCCCACTGCTCCTAGTATGTATAGTTAAGGTTAACTTTGAATAAGATGGGTCAATGCAGAGAAGGAATTTCCCCAAGGGGATCAATAAAGGTTAGATTATTATTAGATTAGATTATTATCCTGTAATCAATTCAAAGCCAACTAAACCAAAAAACGTCCTTTTTGATGAGCAGACACTCTAATGTTATGTTCCTGTTTATTTTCTTGTAGTTCAATGGTTACGCGGGTAGCCTGTTCTCCAGTGGGCCCTATGAGAAAGATGATGAAGAAGCCGATGCTATTTATGCCGCACTGGACAAGAGGATGGATGAAAGACGCAAAGAAAGAAGGTTACAATTAAAATGAATTTACCTACTTACATTATGTCGCAACATAACTTGGATTTGATGTTGCATTTGAGTGTTATTTATATGTGATTGTTGTCTGATTCTTTAGGGAGCTGAGAGAAAAGGAAGAGATTGAAAAATACCGTATGGAGCGACCCAAAATCCAGCAGCAGTTCTCAGATCTAAAGGTAAGAAATTGCACATGCTATGCCAAACTGTTGCCTTTCTTTTCCACCCTTGATCACATGAAACATTTCTCCATTGCCCTCTTCCTACACTTCGAACATTTTTAATTAATTTTGAAATCAAAAACTTTATTGCCATTTGTACTGACTAATAAAGTTCACTATGCAGTTAAGTTATTTTTTGCAGTCTCTGCATTGTCACTTACAAAAATATAGATTCCAAATCCTTATTTGGAAAAGAAGAATTTAAAAAATGTATAAGTATACAATACATTGCAAATATATGCTGACAGTATGGCTTATAGTGTGCACAAAAGGAGTGAACTATGCAAACTTGCCATGGTTAACATCTTATGTTTATAGCAGTATTACAGAAAAGTGTCAGCAGTCATTGTTTTGTGCAGTCTGTTATACGTTGAGTAACTGGACTGGATGTTAATGCAACCTGTCATGTATTCTATAATCGAAAAAGAACACGTAAAGTGAAAGTGTGGTATGGAAAAAGCACTGCTGTGACTGTGAGTGTTTTGTCAACTATTTACACATACCACAAAAAGAATCAAGTTTTATTTTAAGGTAGCTCTGTAAATGCAACCCAAAGTATATTTTAGGGCTTTGTGTCTGTTTTTCTACAGACCTGAAGTGATTGTGAATTGGACTGTAAGAGTTTTCATAGTGTGGCTGAGCTACAACTGATCACTATGAATACGAAACTGAATGCACCTTCTGAGTAGACACAGATGGAACCCTAGAGCTGCTGCTGCTGTGTTAATTTGCTGCTCACTCTACACATTCTTTTATACACGAGCCCACCTGCAGTCTCTTTGAATGCTGTTCCAGTGATTTTTCCTGTATCTATGACCTACTGCAGGGAGTTACGCTCCTTTGCAATGCTGTTTTCATGCCACACTGTCTGGCTGTTTGTAAGTACATTTTGAAGAGTGCGCCTGTTTATGGAGCTCTTGGGGGGGAATGTTGAATTTTGTTAGATGGCTGAAGAAATACAGCTGTTGTCACGCTATCTTGATTATTTTTGTGGTATTAAATGTCCATGACAGGTCATTGCTGTTGTGAGCTCCCACCATTTATATTTTGCCTTGTTAGCACATAGACACGAAAAGAAATTTCAACAACATTGCTGACATTCCGAGCTGACTCACATCTCTCCTTCATCCTTATTTATTCTTCAAAATCTCCTCACAGAGAAAGTTGGCAGAGGTGTCAGAGGAGGAGTGGCTGAGCATCCCTGAAGTGGGAGATGCCAGGAACAAACGCCAGAGGAATCCCCGCTATGAGAAGCTCACCCCAGTCCCTGACAGCTTCTTCTCTAAACACTTGCAGACTGGAGAGAACCACACCACCGTTGACCCTCTGCAAGGAGTCAGTATATTTTCAAATACAAATGTCTTGTGTCCACATAAAAGCACACATCTCTGAACATCATGGTGTAGTTTCAATCTGCCCCAGCAGGAGTCAGGATATCTCACTGCAAAGAAGCAAATCACCTCACTTCACCTTATGCAGTGTGCCAATGCTCACTTATTTGTCATGCAGCATGTAATCTAAGTGGACCTTCACTTTACAACTGAGAACAGCTATCTGTTGTTGCTCACATTGATCACATGGCCTCTGTTGTTGTTTAGGATACAGTTCAATAAGTTAACATGATTGTTCTGCCATACAAACAGTATGCACAACCACTTACTTGAATTAAAGGCAAATAGAGGCATGGCCTGTCGATTAAGCAGCTGTTAATATTTGGCATCCATGCATTACATTTTCAAATTTGACATAATCACTATGATTTGACTCCACTACTTTTCTGTTTGCAGCAACTGAAAGCCACTGCTCAGTTTCAAAGGAATTTTCACATGTATCATTTACAGTAGTGAAAAAAGTGCCATGCTTTCATAAGCTGTTCAAACATGCTGTAACAAAATTGTCATTGTTGAGATGATAATGCTCATCTCTATTATCATTGTTTCCTGTCTCTACTAGCTGGGAGGCCTGAACACACCTTACCCAGGAAGCATGACCCCTGGTCTGATGACACCAGGGACAGGAGAGCTGGATATGAGGAAAATTGGTCAGGCCAGGAATACACTCATGGATATGAGGCTCAGTCAGGTAACTGATACATCATTCTAAGCCATTTTCTCTTTTACCTTTTTCTATCATTCATACTCTGCTGTCTTGACTTGCAGGATTTATTTATAATCTCTCCTGTGTTTGCCTGTTATCTGTGTTCAGGTGTCTGACTCAGTGAGCGGACAGACAGTTGTGGATCCCAAAGGTTATCTGACAGATCTCAACTCCATGATCCCCACTCATGGAGGAGACATCAGGTAGAGACCCGCTGGCGGCATGTGGTGTTCAAGTATGTCTGTGTACAATAACTTGTTGTGTGTGTGTCTGATGTCTTTTTGACTCTTCATGTCCAGTGACATCAAGAAGGCTCGTCTCCTGCTGAAATCAGTCAGGGAGACCAATCCCCATCACCCACCTGCTTGGATTGCCTCTGCCAGGCTGGAGGAGGTCACTGGCAAACTGCAGGTGGCCAGGAACCTGATCATGAAAGGCACAGAGATGTGTCCTAAGGTAAATGAGGATGGACAGTACAGCAAATCTGAGGCCTAATGACGTGTGGCTGTCGTAATGTTTGTTGGTTTGTTTGCACAAATTAAACCTATTATCTCTTAAATTATATTTCCCTGGATGCTGTATTGTAACAGGTGTTTCAGTTTGCATTGCTGTTATATTACTACTGGACTAAGTTGCAAATTGGGAAAATAGTCCTTTGCCTCCTGTTCCTATATAAGTATAAAAGGATTCCTCTGTTAATAAGTATTCTTCTCTGCCAACCAGAGTGAGGATGTGTGGCTTGAAGCAGCCAGGCTCCAACCTGGTGACACAGCTAAAGCCGTGGTAGCTCAGGCTGTTCGTCACCTGCCACAGTCTGTCCGCATTTACATCAGAGCTGCAGAGCTGGAGACGGATGTCAGAGCAAAGAAACGAGTCCTCAGGAAGGGTAAGGCTGTTATATATCACCTGTAACTACAGACTTGAAATGACTGAAATTAGGCTTAGAATTTGTTTATGTGTATTAATTGTTGTTTGTATTGCTAAAAAAAAACTTGCTGTTCTCTTGAGCAGAGGTTCACACGCCTTCCCGGCAGTGCATATTGTGAATGAATATGCAACGATTTTCCTTCCAAAAGGAAGATCCTAATTTCTGCAGGGCTGAAATTCAAGACCAGTCTGACTCCGTTCATCATCTCATAAAAGCATCCTCTCAGAGCTATTTAGTCCATGCACACATTAGATTGCATGAAAGATTTCATCAGGGTTACATTTAGCAGCTGTGGTTCTGGCTTCTCGTAAAGGCCAGACACCCTATTTAACCATGGTGTCAATGCCCCAACATACACATGCACACACATACACACACAAACACACACCAATATTTCCCAGCAGCATACCGCACTGACAGAGATGGATGTGGAGCTTCCTCTGAAGAAGAGCTATCTCCGCCTCTACATGTTCAGTTCCCTTTGCTCTACTTTTCTCCATTACATGTACTACACTCTGTCTTCCCTCCCAATGCTATTAAACTTTACTACTAATGCACTACTGATCTGTTAAATGTTTTTTTGTTGTTGTTGTATTTTTTTTTGCTTTTGTGTTCACTGAGATCTATTGCATTTCCTTTTTTGCCATTTTACATGTGTTACCATAGTTGGTCTGTTTTTTATTGCCTCTCTTGCGCCTGTGTTTTGACTGTAATGGATTTTGTTGCAACACCTGGTAATGTACTGTATTGTATGTCACTGAATAAGAATTGCCAGGGAAGACTTAACAGTTGTTTGTTATCCATGTAGCCCTCGAAAATGTATCAAAGTCAGTTCGACTGTGGAAGACAGCTGTTGAGCTGGAGGAACCAGAGGATGCCAGGATCATGCTTAGCAGAGCTGTGGAGTGTTGCCCTACAAGTGTGGAGGTACGGTGGCATTTCATGTAATTTTTCTCAACATGAAATATTGTGTGTGTGTGTATTATGGACATTTGCACCTATCTTAATATCAAACTATTTTGTCCTCTCTAGCTGTGGCTGGCACTGGCCCGGTTAGAAACATATGAGAACGCTCGTCGTGTTTTGAACAAAGCTCGCGAGAATATTCCCACTGATCGTCACATCTGGATCACTGCTGCGAAGTTGGAGGAGGCCAATGGCAACACTCAGATGGTGGACAAGATCATTGACAGAGCCATCACTTCTCTACGTGCGAACGGTGTGGAGATCAACAGAGAACAGTGGATACAGGTGTGCTTCCTTGGCTTTGTGGTTTATCTGATACAAAAAGGCAGAGAGCAGGATTTCCTGCAGTTTATGGCAGAAAGAAGCTTTTTACACAGAGTAAATAATTGCCTTACCTGAGCTCATATGTCATAAATACAAATCCCTGTCACTATTGGAAATGACAACAACATCCCTCGAGCTGGCAATTTAAATGCTGAAAGTGGCTAGTTTTGACTAAGATTAGGATCATGCAATCGGCCTTATCTGCTCTTTTTTTTGTTTTGTTTTTTCTTGAATTAGCCCCATTTAACAAGTACCATCGCTTCATCATGGGCTTAGCCCTGCCCAAGATGACTGTGATTAGTTCACAGATATACAGACAGACCGCAGCATTTTTTCCGTTTATGGCAGAATGATAAAGACGTGCAGCCAGACCATTCTCCAGTGCTGACACAGTGCGGTGAACAAAGGTTTGGCTATGCAAGGCTAAATGGAGAGTGAATTGCGAGAAATGTATGGAGGTGCACTTGTGTTCTGTCCTCGCCATGTTTAATGTCAGCGAATAACGGTAACATTGGGTTGATGCAGTCTTGCATCAGTCTCTAGTAAAATTTGTGTATCTTGCTAACCTTGCTGGGCAGTGCATCTCCTGGTCTGTCTGTGTCTTGTCTGCTTGCAGCCACTTCCAGGGTTGGGTTCTGTGACTATGTTCCTTGCAAATGTGAGAGTGAAATACAACTACATGCATGAATAATCCTGTAATTATATGGTGCAAAATTGAGTAACTGTGCCTTTAAACCTTAGTGTTGAAGGAGTATATCTGCGTCATTTGTTTGACAGCTTTGATAGCATGCCAACATACTTTGGCAAAGCAACCCCATGTTATTTCATCTGGATGCAACAGAATGCAAGCCAGTGCCGTGACTGACATTTTATTCACGGTTATTTTGCAATCATAAGCTTTCACTGAAATCACTACGCCGTTTTTTTTGGGTTTTTTTTGTTGACTACCTGACTTTTTCTACCTCTGGCTAAGTTTGTGGTTATTGTGAAAGGTTTATCGACACCATTTGCCGGTACATCGGGCACAAGTGACTCAGACCCCGGTGTTCCCAAAAAATGTTTAGCGATTACAGTGTGTCATCTGCATGGATTGTTTTGACCTAGTTCGTGAGCCACAACAGAAAATGGAGACTAACACCAGGGTTTACAAAATAATAGTTTAATTCAATGAATAATGACCATAAGCTACTTTTTAAAATATAAAGTATAAAAATATAAGCAGCATTCAATGCGAGCATTCGCAGCAGGAGTGTGATGACAATGCAAGTCTCCCCAGGCATGGCTTATATCCACACCCTCTCAGGTGTGGACAGTTAAGCCCGTGCACCATTCCAAAACTCTTGCATTGCCACTACAAGGCCAGAAGGTTACAGAGGGGCATAACAGTCAATCAGTAACCGAGGTTCATTCAGGGATTTCTATAAACGTGGCAGAAGACATTTTTCGATGACATCAGGTGTTTAAATATTTACATGTAAATGGCTTTATCAATCCATTGAAATTGCTGCCTTAAATAATGGTGTCAGCAGTTCATGTCTTTATTTATCACATTCTTCTTCATTACGCCCAGTCTCTTTGCTCCTAAATGCTTCCTCTCGTCCTGCAGGATGCAGAAGAGTGTGACAAAGCAGGCAGTGTGGCCACTTGCCAGGCCGTGATAAGAGCCGTCATAGGGATTGGCATTGAGGAGGAGGACCGCAAACATACCTGGATGGAGGACGCAGAGAGTGTGAGTGTGGATAGAACAGTTTTTGACACAGGCCACATTCAAATGTTAACCCCTAGGGCGATCATGTACATAATCATTTGCTGTCAAAGTTGACATTCATTTTGTGATATTTATTTGTTTTCTTTCTATTTGTTTTTCTTCAGTGTGTTGCCCATGGAGCGCTGGAGTGTGCCAGGGCCATCTATGCCCATGCTCTGCAGGTCTTCCCCAGTAAAAAAAGTGTCTGGCTCAGAGCTGCCTACTTCGAGAAGAACCATGGCACCAGGTGACCAGCGTTGGTTTCTAAACATAATAAACAGTAGTAGTCAAAATATTACAGTTGTACTGTAGTATTGCACATCTGTTACTGTTTTAATTCATCACTATACTTAATGTTCTTGTTTTCTCCACTTACCTCTCCTGCACTTTGTCAACTGCTACTGTGCTCCTCCTATCCATTACTCTTCACCTCTCAGAGAGTCTTTGGAGGCCCTGCTCCAGAGGGCTGTGGCTCACTGTCCCAAAGCAGAGGTCCTGTGGCTAATGGGTGCCAAGTCCAAGTGGCTGGCTGAGGATGTGCCAGCAGCTAGAAGTATCCTCGCTCTGGCCTTCCAGGTATAATGCAATCATGCAAACAGTAGTATGTTACATACTGTAGTAATCTATGTATACCTATGTCTAACTCGCTTTTCCTCTGCTTCCTCCCCTCTTATCCACCTGCTGTCTGTCCCTTTTCTTTTTGTTTTCGTAGGCTAATCCTAACAGTGAAGAGATCTGGCTTGCTGCCGTCAAACTGGAGTCTGAGAATAATGAGTATGAAAGAGCCCGTCGACTGCTGGCCAAAGCCCGCAGCAGCGCACCAACAGCCAGGGTGAGTGTGTGTGACTGAGAGTAGGACATTGACAGAGATTTTCCCATTACAAATTCTCATGAGGGCTGCTCTGTACAAAAGTAGTTTTCTGCTGGATAAAACTTGAAAATTGGTCTTTCCATTCAGGTCGCAAAGTTAGAGTGCAGAACTTTTACATATAAATTGATATCTGTTACATTTAAGCCCTTGCCAAACGGGTTCCCACAATGTCAATTAAGCCTATCAAGCGGCTGGTATTAATAAACTGTATTTCACAGTATACTGGAGTTGTAAACCTGCTTTCTGTGGCAACATTCCCATGCTGGCGCACTGGTAACGATGTGTTTTACATCAACAAGCAATAACTGGTGTGCCAGAGCTGAAGAGGGGAGCAACAGAAACCAAGAGTATGGCGGAAAAATCTAGGAAGCATCCAAGAAAACTGTCTGATGCTCTAGAAATAAAGGAAACTTGACTTTCAGGCGAACACAAAAGGTCTGCACTGCTAATGCGTCAGTGTTTGCCAGTGAAAACCTTCATCGAGCTTGTTTTTATCAGTGAATTATCTATTTTCATTATAGCACTTGTATCCCTGCATGCAAATGTTCCACCAAAACAATTCCATCCATGACTGTTTTGCTGCAAAAAAAACAGAAATGTCTGTGTTTTTTTCCCCAATGGCAGAATGATAGTGTGCTGCAGCCAGACCATTATGTTCTACAGAATAGGCTGGCAAAGCGTGACTTGTACAGGGATAGATTTCCTGTGTATTGAAGCGGTTCTGTCCTTTTGTTCTCTAACTAACTCTCCGTGGCCTTTTGTACCAGCATGTAGTGTTTTTCATTAAGTAATGTTAGCATTTATCGAGCTGTGGCCCATGTTTCATGGGTGACTTGATTATCAGGTTTTATTCTTTTCCGCTTTAAAGTGTTTAATATTAAGTTAACTGTGCGTTGTCCCTGAGGTGGTTTCTACAACCTTTCCGTCTTTCTCAGGTTCAGACTTGCAAGATTTCTACACCACGAAACAGTCAGCACCCTTCCGTTTGACAGATGCCGTCAGCCATGCTGTTAAACTATCAGTCTGTCTATCAGACATTCAAACACTCCCTTTTGTTATCTGTATTGTATGATGACAGATATGACCAAGAGAGCGTGCTTTAATGATGGCTGTACTGATTGTCCTGTCAGATACTTCAATGTGGTGGTAATGAAGCAGTTAAGCATTAGGCATTTAGGCTATGCCCTTGAAAGTTGGTATTTGATATATGTGAAAACTGGAAAGTTATTTGCATTGCATACAGTGGCTACAATACAAAGTATTTTCAATTATTTGCCGATATTTCATGTCAAATACATTACAAGGCCCTGAGAATTTAAAGGAGGAGTTCATGGGTCCTGTTTATATATATTTCCTGCCTGAACTGCTTGTGTGTTTATAATCTAAACAGGTATTTATGAAGTCAGTAAAGCTGGAGTGGGTATTAGGAAACATAGAAGCTGCCCAAGAATTGTGCACTGAGGCCCTGAAACACTATGAGGACTTCCCCAAGCTTTGGATGATGCGAGGCCAGATTGAGGAGCAGTGTGAAAATATGGACAAGGCCAGAGAGGCCTATAACCAAGGGGTAAGGTGGAGGAATGTTGGGGGCACATGCTTGTTTAAGTGTTGAATTACCTACAACTGTAAGGGATCTAAGGAATTTGATTTTTAAGTACATTTTGGTCATATTTGTTTTTGATCAAATTAAAATCATAAGACCTGGAATAAGTGGTTATTACCTTTTTTTTGCTGTAGTTGAAAAAATGTCCCCACTCGGTGGCTCTTTGGTTGTTGCTGTCTCGTCTTGAAGAGAGAGTCGGACAGCTGACCAGAGCCAGAGCAATCCTGGAGAAGGCACGACTCAAAAACCCCCAGAGCCCCGAGCTATGGTGAGAAAATGCTCAACAAAGAAAGTGTGGCATGCCACTTGATTGCAAAGGAAGGAGTTTTAGCTTGACACATTTACACACATTTACCACATCTGTGTAAAAGCGCATGTAAAGTTTTGTTCTCAACTCAAATTAAGAACAAAAAATGCCCTCATTAATCCCACAGAATGATGAAATAAAGCAGTCAAATATGTAATTGTGTGCATCTGATCTGTATGTGATCATGTTAACCAGGTTGGAATCAGTGAGACTGGAGTTCCGGGCTGGACTGAAGAACATCTCCAACACGTTAATGGCCAAAGCCTTGCAGGAGTGCCCAAATTCAGGTGAATTTACAGTGGTGCTTGAAAATTTGTGAATCTTCTATGCTTCTGCAAAAACAACATCAGATTTTCACAGGAGTTCTTAAAGTAGTTAAAGAAAATCCAGTTAAACAGATGGAACAAAAAAAATCATACTTAGTCATTTATTTTGTGAGGAAAATATGACATATCTGCGAGTGGCAAGTATGGGAACATTTGCTTTCAGTATTGGGTTTTGTTGGATTATGGTCAGGATTTGACTCAGCCCTTCCAAAGCACTGACTTTATTATTCTACTTTAACAGGACAACTTGTGTGATTCGTGCTGTTCTCTTGCTGCATGACCCATTTTCTCTTGAGATTTAATTTACGGACAGATGTCCTGACATTTTACTTTGGAATTCGCTGGTTTAATACAGAATCAAGTGTTCATTCAGTGATGGTTAGACATCTAGGCACAGATGCAGCAAAACAGAATCAAGTCTTGCTGGACTACACTGTTTTGTTTGTTTAAACAAATTGCTTTTTCATTTATACCATTTAATTTGTTAGCAAAACATTTTCCAGTAGCCTTCTGGCTTGTCCACGTGATCTTCATCAAACTACAGACAAGCACCAATGTTCTTTTTTTAAAGTATTTTTTGGGGGAGAGTTTTTCCCATTTTATTGACAGAGAGAGAGACAGGGTGAAAGGGGGGTAGAGAGGAGAGTGACATGCAGAAAGGTCTTGAGCCGGACTTGAACTCATGGCCGCTGCTAAGGGACTGAGCCCATGTGGTATCGCCTTAACTCAGTGAGCTAAACACTGGCCCAAGCACCAATGTTCTTTTTGGATAGCAGCGTCTTTATCCTTGCTACCCTGCCATGCACACTGTTGTTGTGCAGTTTTCTCCTAATGGTGGACTCGTGAACATTAGCCGATGTGAGAGAGAGAGAGAGAGAGGTCTTTGTTTAGAAGTTACCCTGAGTTCTTTGTTAACCTCACAGAGTATGCCCTTGGAGTGGTCTTTGTTGGTGGATCACTCCCGTTGAGTGTAATATTGGTATATATTATAGGATGTCTGCAGGTGATTTAAAATATTTGAAAATCATTACAGTATGGCAGGCTTTACAAGTCAAAAGTTTTTGTCAGCCTCTGAACTGATTCATATCTTTAGTAGCAGTTTTTTTCAAGCTATAACAAACATAATGTTCACCTGAATGCAGACCTCTTATATTCCTGCATTAAACTGGCTTCAGCCACATGTTGGAAAAAATTAATCTTCTCCATCAATCTTTATATGTTTGAAATCTGAACAGATCACACATCAACAGATATAGTGCCTATTCAAGAAAATTAAAATGTATTCCATGAGTTTTACTCAAACAAAATTATGTGTTTAGATTAAAATCTTTGTTGTGCTGACAGTATTGTCTGGGTTGCAGATTGGACTGTAACAGACAAAAGTGTATGTTGTTGAAGTTGCATATTTCAGAGACTCAGATTCTCAATTGGCTGCGCTTCCATTTTCTTTCTACGAAGGTATCCTGTGGGCTGAGGCAGTGTTCTTGGAGGCCAGGCCCCAGAGGAAGACCAAGAGTGTGGACGCTTTGAAGAAGTGTGAACATGATCCCCATGTCTTGCTCGCTGTAGCCAAGTAAGACTACATCTTTTCAGTGTTTCACTCTCCATCTTTGTAATAAGCTCTACTCTCAGTGATAATCAGTATTATTTAAAAAATCTTCACAGTTCTGTTTTTACAGTATATTCAGCAGACCTCTAGGTATGAGGCTATTTTGCGTTTTTTAAATGTAATCTTCTGTATATCTCAGGTTGTTCTGGAGTGAGAGGAAGATCACCAAAGCCAGGGAGTGGTTCCTTCGGACAGTGAAGATTGAGCCAGACCTGGGAGATGCTTGGGCTCTCTTCTACAAGTTTGAGATACAGCACGGCACAGAAGTAAGGATCTAATGTCTGGACTTGTCCAGCATTGTCAGTGATCACATCTACTTGGTAGCTAAATGCATTATTAAACTATCTGTAATGTGAATTTAACACAATTAGCAAATGCATTCTGTAGTCAAATGCAAGTTCTCTTAATGTGGCTTTGTTTTTTCTGAATTGTATATGCATGCAGTGACTGCACTTAACAGCTAATGCTTTATCATCTTCCACTGAAAACATTTTGTATCATTAAGAGCTGCTCTGAACAAAAATGGCACTGGTTTCAAAGTACCGGCGTTATAAGAAGGAAGAACCTGACACACTTACCGATAAATTAATACTTTTTGCTGCTAGTGATGTTAAATAAATTGAATGGACCAGCAAAAATTAGCAGCCATTGCAGATTGAAGCAGAAACGTTAATTAGGGATGTCCCATTCAAGTTTTCTTGCCCCCGATCTGAGTCATTTATTATATATTATCTGCCAATACTGAATCCCAATCCGATACCATTTTTTTAGACAAGTCACATTTCAAGTGCATTAAAATTGTTAAAATCAATTCAGTGTATATGCTTGAAAACTGTGTAGCATTTAGAAAAAAAATGCATTTCTGCATCCAAGCTGTTCCTTAATATTATGTGGGTGGTCACAAACCTTGTTGTAAAGCTCCAGTAGGGCACTGTTTGAAATGTAGTGTCGAGAGCGTCGGGTTCTCCATTGCTCCACAAGCTCCAAGACCTGTATTCTCTTCATGCGTGTCAGAAAATGCATTGTGGATTAGCTGTAGTACATAGTTGTTGTCTTACTGGTTATTACTGTAACAACGGAAAGAGGTGGTCACTCGGACTATGTGCAGTTCTGTGTTGGCAAGTAGAGAGCATTGTGGAGGTTTAGCTAGCAACAGGTACCATGACAAAGACTTCTGTGAAACCTAATGGCCTCAACGAGCTAGGAGAGTGCTCGTACATCACAGTGACACATCTAACAGAGTTCACTCTGTAGGCCAAATCCTGTATCTGCTGACTAAAACAGCAATATCTCAAATTTTTATGGGTCTCAGAGATTATCTTTTACATACAGATGTTGTTTCATTACATACATGATTGCTTTTCACTCCCAAAATCAGTGTTTTCTTAGTCTGTGTATTGTGTTGTGGGTTTCTAACCCCTCTGCTCTGCATCCATCAGGAACAGCAGGAAGAGGTGCGAAAGCGTTGTGAGAACGCTGAGCCTCGCCATGGAGAGCTGTGGTGTGCCGAGTCCAAACATGTCTTGAACTGGCAGAAGAAAACAGGAGAGATCTTAGCGCAAGTAGCCAGCAAGATTAAGAACACATTCTGAGACTGAGGAAGTTTGGACTGAAAACACCTGGAGGACTCTGGCAGTCACCAGTCTAGCAGGGAACAGCCTCGGACACGCTTGTTCTCCACCAGGACTTGCCCATCATTGGCAGATACAAAGTATTCATACAATCCCATTCCACTTTCATGTTTCATTATTTTACAAATTCAATTAATTTCTCATACTTATCAACAGAAAATGGTGATTTAATGTCAAAGTGAAAACACATCTCTTCACATTTTAAATTTGGTGCTCAAAAAACATAGAGTGACTCATCATCCACTTCTAGTGAATATGGAGTAACGACACCTTTGGCAGCAATTATAACATGGAGCCTTTATGGACATTTTATTTTATGGTCTCAGGTTGTACAGGGACCATCGGTGAACTCCAGTTTTCAAGTCTTCAGATGAATTAAGGTCTAGCTGAGCCATTCAGAATGTTTCAAGCCATTTCTACATAGCCTTAGCTTTATTTTTAGGTTTTTGTCTTGTGAAGTAAACCTTATCCCAAGTCAGGTTGAAGATTGCTGTAAGGCGTCCTTTTGGATTTCATTGTATTTTTCTGCCACCAGCCTAGAGCATAATGCTGCCATCATCATGCACTATGTTGCAGATGGGGTGTTTCTGGCAATGTGGCTTGTTTACTTTGTTGCCCAAATATCTAGTTTAGTGTGATGATCTCCCACGTTGTTTCAGTCTCCTACTCGCCCTCTGGCAGACATTGCATTGTTTCTCTTTGCAACTCTGCCATAAAACCACCCCTGATTAAATTACCTAAGCAGCCATTGTTTTGTGCACAATCCTGCTTTGAATCATTAAAAAAAGACCCCCATTCTAGTGAAGTGTTGGCTTAATTCAATAACTCCTGTATCATCTTCCTAGCACATTTATGAAGGCAAACTGTTGATTACGTCTTAGAGTATGTATCTCTCTTTACACTGGATGTATGCACTGTCTCCCATCTTCACCATGAAACTTTGTAGTTCTTCCAAAGTTGTGCTATGAACCACACCACTGAATGTTTGAGGAGCCTGGGGCTTATTCAACATCTTCTGAATCACAAATTTATTCAGAAGGTTCCTTTGAGTGCTGAAGCTGGCGTACAGATGTATTTAACTTAAACTCATTGGCTATGCTTCTTTCATGTCGAGGCTCTGTTTGTCAGGTAGTTGCATGGCCAAACAAACGGGGCCTAAGGTACACGAGGTGGCAGATGTGACACAGAATCCCTAGTAGCTGATAAACACAATAGCAGGACATGTAGATGCTGTCATAACATGGTTGTGAATGAGAATAAAATATTAAGAAGGGCAACATTATGCAACTGTTGTTTCCAGTCTGGTTGTTTTGACGAGCTGTTGGTGTTTTGTTTACTTGCTGCAAGCTGTTGATTCAGGCTGTCATCGGTGGGCTGAGGCAGAATTAAGTGCAGAACTATTATGAATTATGTTTAATAAATTGCACTGTATTGGTCATGATTAGGAGCTTTGGCACTGTGTGATTTCTATAAAACATATCAAGTTAATCCTGGTAATTGCAATAACTATTTAAGTGCGTCATAGAAAGGGAGGCCCTGCCTTCGCACGAGTCGGATGGGATAGGCTCCAGCCCCCCAGATTAAGTGGTGTATAGATAATGGATGGATGGATGGATAGAAAGGGAGGTAAGAGTTGCAGCTGAATCTAAATTTGTTGTTTTCACTTTGATATTCATGTTTTCTGCTTATTACTGTCAGAATTCTAATTTCAGTCATTTTAGCTGGAAAGAAAGTGAATACGTTGAACAGGAATTGTAAGAGAGGAACACACAAAACACATGTTTGTTCCACCTTTAGGCGTCAAGTGATCAGTTGTTTTTGTCTGTAATTGTGTTAATTGAAAACATCACATTTTTATGGAACATTTTGTTTTTGTCTTGTCCCCATGGGTGTGTTGGAAGTCCAGATTTGGCTACGTCTGTTCAACAAGATGTGACTGTATATAAACTCTTTGTGAGGTGCTATTACATGATTTCTCATGTTGTAGTGATGATTCCGTCTTTTGTACTAGCTTGCTTGAAATGTGTTTAAAATACTTTGCAGGCATCCAATAAACAAGTAATAAAATGCATTGCACCACTCCCTGTTTCTCCCAAACAGTTAGCATTATAAGACCTTAGTTGTGAGTTAAATGTCAACTCTGAGTCGGAGTCTTTTTGTGGTTTATGCCTTCCCAGACCTTTTAGTCCAAGGGGTTGTAACTGCACTCGCCCTCCCATGAATTTCCCATGCAGGGTCAGCATTATGGTTGCTCTCTGTGGGATTTCATTGTGCGATTTGGTTTTGGCTTTTAGCGAATTGGGATCACTGCATGCTGGACTATTTCCAACATCCTAACTTAATAAATTATAAAACAGTTTGAAAAGGCGCTTTGGATAAACGCTCCACTGAGTCAACACTCCTACTCGGTGTCACGTCTTACCAACGAAACCGAAAGGATGGAGGCAAATGATTGATTGCAGAAATTTTCCTCGACTTGATGGGACTGGAGTTTGGTGAAATCCTAAGCCCAGCCTCGGCAGCGCATGACGGGGAAGGAAATAGGAGCAGCAGTCAGTTTGGTGATGTTGGAAACCACGGAGCACCACAACTAAAGTCAGTATTAACGTCTCCACTCGAGGAAGTGCAAACAAACATAAGAGAAAAAAAAGTTTGGATACAATGAGCGCAGCCAGATCAGGAGTAACTCCTCGGACCTCCCTGTCACAGATGGGTTTGCTCGTCTGAGGATCCTGCAGAAGAACATGATAAATGGTAAGTGCGGCTTTAACGCATCCTGCGTATTTACGCAACAGACGATCGGCGCCGCTGATGATGAAAACTTTACTGCAGCACATTAGATTTGACTGTTTGGTCATGATGTCATCTGATGAAACCTGCTAACTGACAGATGATTTAACGCACCTCTGCGTCCCCCAGCTGGAGCCACCTGATCAAACCTCATGTTGAGTGGACAGTTTCCTTACAATGTGTTCCAACACCTCTTTCTTTCATAGTGTCTGACCGGATCTCTACTCCGCAGTGTCCTGGTGGTTCTCTTGTTGGCCAACTCTTGGGGTAAACGTAGATGTAACTATAAAGAAATCCTGAGCTCCTACAGGGAAGTCATCTTCATTGAACTGCAGAATCTGGTATGACGACAAGACTATGCGGTTATGTCTCACTTGGTAAAAGACTTTGTGAGAGTTTTTTTTTGTTTTGTTTACTGCTGCAGTCTTTGCGTTGTATTATATTAGCATTAATACAGATGTTAAAGTTGCTTTTACCTGGATCAAACAGCCATCATATATACACATAGACATAATTTATGTCTGTGGTAACAGCAAAGGTATGTTGTTTTCATTGTTTAGACTACATGTATTTGGTTTGTCTAATATCCTTGTTTACACTGTAACAGACATGATTTACGCATAGGTTTAATATGTATATAATAAAGATTTTACATCTTTTTCGATTTTCCTATAGGCTATAATTTTTAAAATATAGCCCCAGTGAATGAAATCAAGTCATTTTAAGGCATTAATGACATTTCAGTCACAATGTAAGGGCTGCGATCCTTTTATGGCAAGTTTAAAACTGCATTACATGAGTTGAACTGGTCCTTTAAAGCTATTTCAACCTTTAAAAACAACTGGATTGGTTCTAGTAAACATAATGCAGAGAAGTAAAGATGATTCTTATTGTTTTTGGCACAACACTCGCATGCACTATGTTGGTTTATTCCATGCAGTCACAGCTGTTAGTAGCCCTGCTTTAATACTCTGTGATAGGCTGCCCTCCAGTGTTTGCTTTGCAAGTAGAGCTTGCGACTCTATTTTTTTCTCCTCTTTTGAATTATCTGCACAAGTAATGTCTTGCGTAACTCCATATTTGGCTGTTGTTGTTTTGTTTGTTTTTTTGCAGAATTTGACAGTTTCCCCTAATACCTCCAAAGAGCGAGACCCTTGTCCTTCAGGAAAGGTACATTGCACTACATTACGTGCACTTTCAGCACCATGGACAGGGTAATGTGAGTGAACCTGTCAGCCTGTGCAACTGTGTCACATTTAAGATTTGGCAAATACAGGGAAGGATTTTTCCCCAAGGCAGTTATGAAGTGTGGATGCAACTTGTTGTATAGGAATACAATTAACAGATGTGCCAGATGGGTTATTTCAAATGTTGTCTCACTGCAGGCACGTCGCATCCTGGCTTCTATCTATAGTATGACACAGCAGATGCGGTGTCAGAGGGGCAGCAGGCAGCGGTCTGACCTGGAAAAGCCGGTTGAGAGCATGGAGCAGCTTATCATTCACAAGTGCAGTCCTGATTATCTGGTGAGAACTTTAACCACCACCTTCAGTATACACAGAAATGAACTAAAATAATTAAATAAATCGCTTTTTTCTCATTGCATGCTTTCAGGGGAAGAGAGCGTCTTGCTCAGCTGTCAAGAAAATACGAGGAAAGAAGAGAAAGAGGATCAGGTTAATCAAAGTTATCAAGGCTCTGATCACTTGTTGGCAGAAACTTCAGAGCGTCTATATGCTCCCAAAGTAGGAAGTGTTGTGTCTTCCTGTTGCCTGTAAAGCTGTGCTACTTCCCCTGAAGACATCAGGTGAATTCCTCTGCAACAAATAGAGGACACAGCACTCTGTTTATATAGCATTTTTAAAATCATGGATGTTTACTGTTGTCAAGTTCTCATAGTTTTGTGTATTAAAACTTATACCAGCCTTTGCATTTCAGCATTGCTACTTGTTTTCTGGAATAGTTTTATAGTAACCACAGATAAGCTAAAAAAAAATAAATATCCACAATGCATTCAAATACTTTCAGAATATGCACATTTTCAAGGTCTCTCCTGTTGTAATAGCTATTATGTTCTGTGTTTGTAAGCCATATATCATCATACACATGAAATGTTGGACTTTATGCCTCATATTACACATTTTAAATGTCTGATTTATACAATTTGAACTATGTTTTTTATTATTTGTGTCGTTATTATTAGTGGGGTTAGACGTAGTAGTAGAGGCAGTAGGATTGGTTAGTCGGAGGCAGTAGTGGCCTAGTGGTTTGTGAAGCGAACTTGTAACCAGTGGGTCGCCGGTTCGAGTCCCCAGACTGGCAAAAGGTTGAGGTGGGAAAGTGAGAGCGACCGCCTGTCCCAGTCACCACCACTGTGGGCCCTTGAGAAAGGCCCTTAACCCCTGACTGCTCCCCGGACGCTTCACCACGGCAACCCACTGCTCCTAGTATGTATAGTTAAGGTTAACTTTGAATAGGATGGGTCAAATGCAGAGAAGGAATTTCCCCAAGGGGATAAATAAATGTTAGATTATTATTATTATTATTAGTAGTAGTAATAATAATAGAAGTAGTAGGAGTATTGTTAGTAGTAATAACAGTAGAGGCAGTAGTAGGAGTGTTAGAAGTAGTAGCAGTAATAGTAGAAGTACTAGTCGCTAAAGAAGTACAAATAATAGTAGTTGCTGTAGCGGTAGAAGTATTAGTAGTAATAAAAGTAGAGGTATTAATAATAATAATAATAATAATAATAACTTTATTTGTATAGCGCCCTTCATACAAGATTTGCAGCTCAAAGCGCTTTACAACAAGGAAACATCTGCAATATTACAAAGTACACTTAAAACACTTAAAACATGGGGTGCCCCGATAGCCTATTGGTTATGTCGCGTGACCCAAGTGCTAAGGCATAGCGGCTGTCCCGGGTTTGATTCCGACCTCGGGCGTTTACCGCATGTCCTTTCCCACTCTCTCCCGTTTCCATCTCTATCCACTGTCCTATCGAATAAAGGCATAAAAGGCCAAAAATAAATCTTTAAAAAAACACTTAAAACATTAACAACAAAGACTTATACGCCTTGCCTACACTACCACAAACGGCACTACCATCACCTACCTCTGCCTCACACCAACTGCACCAAGAAAAGTGGGGTGGGGATACAAACCCTGGTTCAGGTAGGGGGTAGAAAGTATAGAGGGTGCTGAAGGTGGAGGCCTAACTGCCTCACCTGCCCTGCCCTCACTATCCCCCTCAGCTTCTGCCCCTAAGTCTGTATATCTAAGTAAGTTTAAAGGCTAACGTAAAGATATGTCTCTATTAGTAGTAGTGTTAGTAGTAGTAGTAATAATAATAGTGTAGTGGTAGTAGAAAAGGTAGTAGTGCTGTTTGTAGTAGTAACAGTAATAGCCTAAGTAGTAGAAGTATTGTTAGTAGCAATAACAGTAGAAGTAGTAGTAGTAGTAGTAATAGTAGAGGCAGCATAGTCGCAGTTTTGGTAGCAATAATAGTAGAATTAGTAGTAGTGTTAGTGTAGTGCAGTAGCAGCAGTAATAGTAGAAGAACTGGTAGCAGATGAAGTAGTACAAATAGTAGTAGTTGCAATAGTAGTAGTAGTGGTAGTGTTAATAGTAGAGGTATTAGTAGTAGTGTTTATAGTAGCAGTAATTACGTAGCAGTAGTAGAAAAAGTAGCAGTAGTGTTAGCAGTATTTATAGTAGCGATAGTAGTGTTAGTAGTAGCAGTAATAGTAAAAGTACTGGTAGCAAGAGAAGTAGTAATAAAAGTAGTTGCAGTAGTAGAATTAGTAGTGTTAGTAGTAATAATAGTAGAGGTAACAGTGAAGCAGTAGTAGAAAAGGTAGTAGTAGTGCTTAGTAGTAGCAGTAATAGTAGAATTAGTAGTAGTATTAATATTAGTAACAGTAGTAACAGTAATAGTAGAAGTAGTAGTACTAGCATTGTTAGTAGCAAGTAGAGGTAGCAGTACAAGTGTTAGTAGTAGTAGCACTAATAGTAGTAGTTGTAGTGTTAGTAGTAGTAGCAGTAGTAATAGTAGTAATGGTGGGTATATAGTGTAGGTATATATCTAAGAGCAGACCTCTGTGACAAGACAGTATTTATAATATCTTTAGCTATTCACATAATCAATGAATATCAATCAGACAACAGCAGACGTCCTCAATGAGGCGGACACACGAGGGCGGAACCTTTTTAATACGTCACTGTTTCTGCTCGGAAGAAAATATGTGTTACACAACTTCCACTATGCACCAAACGACTAACGACTGGAAACATCAACAGCTAACGTGAGGTGTGTTTAGCCGTAAGAACACAATAATACGAAGATATTAGTCTAAAACCGGGTTTAACGTTACTTTAATGTTTTCTATTCGTTAACTTGTGTAATCTCGCGATGTTTTTTCGGAGACAGATAAACTACATTTAGCATCAAAAAGCAGCATCACTCTGTCAGTTGTCACATATTTCGAGAAAAATATTATATTATTATTATACTGAATATTCTGGACATGAAAAACTCACTCAGTAGGTGAGAGCGAAGTTTAGTTGGTGTGTCTTTTGGTTTAATTAAGTTAGTAGGTTTAAGTCGAGTAGCTTGAGAAGGAGTAAACATGGCGAGCAGCAGCAGTAGTATGGATATGGATCCAGATGTTGCTCGGAGGCTGTTTGAGGAAGGAGCCACCCTGGTGCTGCTGGGTGTTCCTCAGGGCACAGAGTTTGGCATAGACTGCAAGAGTTGGCAGGTGGGTCCTCGCTTCAAGGGTGTAAAGATGATCCCTCCAGGCCTGCACTTCCTCCACTACTGCTCTGTTAACTCACCAAGCTGTGGAGGAGAAATTGGCCCAAAGACAGGCCGCTTCTTGACTCTCAAACCCAGAGAGATCTTACTGGGCAACTGGGATCCCAAAGAGGAAGATCTGGACTTCTCTGCCTCCAAGAATGAAGAAGAGGTGAGCCGTATCCGTGCAACCCTTCGAGAGTTGGATCCTTACCTGGGCCCTTATCCCTATGAGGTGATGAGGAAGTGGGTGTCCCTCACTGACCGCCTCAGCGAGGAGGTGGCCAATAACCTCCAGCCTCTCTCGGGTCGAATATGCGCCTTCGCTGACGTCATTCCTGAGATTGAGTACAGACACACCAAAGACAGGGCAGAGCAGCCGAGGAATGACACAGCCTGTCAGAGCATGAGAGAGGGACTGGACAGGCTCCCCAAGATGAAACAGAGGGAGGGGACAGAGTTGCGCTTCTCTGAAGTGCCCCAGAAGTCCTACCCTGATGGGGCAACACCGGCTGAGATCACCCAGTGCAGCATGGACCTGAGCTATGCCCTGGAGACTGTGCTGGAGAAGAACCACAAGCAGCAACCTCTCAACCTGCTAGGTTTGTGTTACAAATATTAGGTCATCAAAATAACACATTTCTACATTTAATATGTAAAAATCTAAATCTAACCCAATTTAATCTCTTCCAGGTGAGCTGCAGTTTGCCTTTGTGTGTTTCCTGATTGGTAATGTGTATGAGGGCTTTGAGCACTGGAAGCGCCTCCTGGCTTTGCTGTGTCGCTCAGAGGAGGCCATGCGGAAGCACAAGGAGCTCTATCTAGGGCTGATCGCTGTGCTATACCACCAGCTCGGAGAAATACCTCCTGACTTCTTCGTTGACATCGTGTCACAGGACAACTTCCTGACGTCCACACTACAGGTAGATGCATCAAACTAGACTGCACAAATGAAAGAATTGTGTCTATCAGTGAAAGCTTCATAATGAAACACAGACTAAAGAACTAAAGCTTACATAATTTTTATCATCACATTTCAAGGTGTAGGATAACAAAACATTTCAATATTGTTTAAGCGATTATTGTTTATATTATGTACCTGTGCTTTTCCTTCTGCAACATGTCAAAACATCTTCTGTTAAAAAGGCCTACACTTAAGTCCTAGTATTTCAAACCTTTTAAAAAAAAAAAAGGGTCTCAGACAAGAAAGGTGTTTTAACTATCTCTACTCATATTACTCAGACTGACAGGTACTTTTAGGGTGTACAGCTAAAAGGTAATCCAGGCAAGTAATCTTATCTCCACGACAGTTTCAGAGAGCCACAGAGCTGTTCTAACTTGCTTGGAATTTCCAGTTAAAGGGAAATGACATGAAAAACAAGACATATTCATTGGAAAAGCTTTATTTATTTTGGGAAGCTTCGCTGAGGGCAATATTCTCTCTCTCTGAAGCCCCATTTCACACTTACACAGTTCAACACATTACACCTGGAAGCTGCCCAGTATAATCCTTCTTTAACCTCTTTGTCCCATCGATTCTTTGATTTAAAGTAACAATTGACAAACTTGCCCAAAGAGTTCCTGCTAAATAAGCTTAAATAGCTAAAAGGAAGAACATCCACAACTTTAAAAACTTGGGTTATTAAACTGTGATTGTGTTTATTCTACCTTACACGTCAAATATTTCCTATGTGATAAGAGGAACAAAAACAGCTTTTCTCTAATTTGTCAGCATCATAAATAGCTCACATGATAATATTATTATGATATAATAATAGTTTAACCTTTATTTATCCCCTTGGGGAAATTCAAATTCTGCATTTAACCCATCCTACAAGTAGCAGGAGCAGTGGGCTGTCGCGGTGCAGCACCCGGGGAGCAGTCCGGGGTTAAGGGGCTTGCTCAATGGCCCAACAGTGGCCGCAGTGGGATTCAATCCCCTGACCTTCTGAGCAGTAGTCAGGGGCTTAACCTGTTGCGCCAGCACTTCCCCTTATATGCTCGTATATCAAGTAAATCAGTTTCACATGCATTCATTTCTGAATGTTGTGTCTGTGTGACACAAACGAATGCCTGGATCGTAATAAAGAATCCACAGAAGTGTCAATGCATCACCTCTGTTATTACTGTTGTTCTGGACTTTAACACTTCCGGTTACAAACCATAACATTGTTTTTTCTCATTTCTTCGCAGGACTTTTTCCAGTTTGCCAGTGGACCCAGTGTCGACGGCACCCTGCGGAAGAGAGCGGAGAAGTTCAAAGCCCACCTGACCAAGAAGTTCCGCTGGGATTTCGATGCAGACTTGGATGACTGTGCACCGGTGGTGGTGGAGCTGCCCGAAGGTGTTACAGTGGACTGAAACTGCTTTACTGTGGACTCGGTGTACAACACAGGGACACAGAAGGAGAGCTGTGAAGTACTTACTGCTGGGCACAAAGGTTCTCAGAAGGCTTGAGGAAACTTGAGCTGCAGTCCTCCAAATGACTTTGTGCTCTTAGTTTCACTTACACCAGTAGCTCTCTAGCAGATAGGATTGAAGTTACTACATGTGTGGTGCACAACATCTTGTTGCACATACAACTTTTAGCCTGCAAACATGTTATTTGGAAAGTGTTGCAGTCATGCCTGAGCTGCAGCGTACTAGAGGAGAGTGGTGCCCTCTGGTGGTGATATTCTCAATCTTAACAAGTGTCATCTTTAAAATCGATCCCTGTGTATTTTTACCCTCAGTTTAGTTTGAAAACTGCAATGGTAGCACAACGAAAAATGCCAAATTCAAACCTGTTATCTCCTACCATATACATATGTAATTTTGTACTGTAAACTACACCTAAAATTATAAAAAGTCTACATAAGACGTGCAGGGTTTTGTGGGGGGAAACTAAAAGTATAGAGTTTTGGGACTAAATTTGTTATTACTAATAAACTAAATATTGTTATTTGTTGTTAAAGTACTACTTTGTAATGGGAAACTGGTCAAAAATATCGATTAAACATCTTTTCAAAACTTTCATTTTACTGTGAATTCTCATGTTAATAGAAACAGCACTTCTGAAACAAAATAGCTGTGATATTTCTGTCTGTGTCACACATTTATCCTTATTATGTGTTTCAATACCTGTCAGGAGAAGCTATCTCTTTTTCCTCCTCTAGATGGCGTACGTGGGCTGTTTGTGAAGATTTGAAGCTTACTTAAGCTTGTCATTGCTTAGATGTCTTCACACAGAAGGAAAAGCAGCTGTTTTTGGTGCCGGAATAGACACAGTAGTAGTAGCTGGTTGGGCAATAGATAATGGGCTCAAGAGTGTTAGAGTGGAATGATCTCTAAACTTTATCTGATGTAAATTAAAGATGATTTTCGAGGAACATCAGGAATAAGTGAGGGATGTACAGAACTGCAACTACATCAAATCGGTAGCATAATTTATGAGCTTTTTGTGTGTGGGTCCTGTCTTTGAATCATGATGGATGAGACAGACCTTGTATTTTCCTGTTGGTCCATCAGTCTATTCACTCGTTCCTTTCACTCCTGCCCTTCATGAACCTTTTTCTCTCCAGCTGAACAAACCAATCTATAACCATAAAGCTGCTGTGAAAAGAACGAAAGCCATCTAATGCAATTATGTGAATCAATAGAGTCTGGGCCTGTTGATGAAGATCCAAATGCCAATACAAAACGTCCATTCTCTTCCCAGAAGACAGATGGTATTGTGAAACGGATGGTAATGGTAGGCTTCATGATGAAAACTCCCCTTCAGAAAATTTATGCACAACCCGAAAAGAAGATCAATTCTGTATTTGTGGTCCAGTGTGAGACCACTGGGGCCCTTGCGTTGGTTGTTATTTTCCTTTAGAATGCAATTAGATGGAGAAAATGGCTTGGAACACATGGTGGAAACATATCACAACACAACATGGGAGGAAATGTACGCTAGTGATTTGTAGATTCATTTTCCTCTCTGGGGGTTGAAACACTCAACATTGTCAATGAAGACAGTCGCAGAAACGACTCTGCTGGGATGTTCTTGGCATTCCAACCCTTCCATTAGTGCCGGAATTACAGTGTACAGCAAGTCAGCGGACAACTCGTTAAATGTCCAGCTTTTTCTCCGCCGCATGGACCCCTTCACCCTCGGAGAACGCTCTCCTGCCATGTTCCTGGTATGGCAATCATTTTCCTTCTAATCTTTCTTATTTGTTTTGTTTGGTGCGGCCACCCTAGGGAGTGAAGCGCACTGGGAAACAGGCCGCGTTGATTGTGCAGAACCTCAAAGCCTAGCAGGCCCTGTCAGTCACGGTGGAGCTCCATTAGATGTGAGCTGGCCATTTCCACGGGGCTCGCAGGCTGCTCACTCTGCCAGTGTAAACACAGGCCCCTCTGTTTCTTTCTCAGTCACTCACCCGCTCTCCTCCCTTTTTACAGCAGCGGCGATGATGGAGGTTAGTGTGTGCGTGTGTGCGACTTCTTGGCACAGCACTGACTGGTTTTAATATTAATTGTTGACTAAACAAATCAGGTGTTTGATCATGTGTGTATGGAATAATTCAATTATCAACTGGGTTGATGGGTCAATTAGATCAAGTTTCTTTTCCACTACAGTTGAAAATTAGGAATAAACTGGGAGATGAGTCATTTGACAGCTGTTTTTGCAACATCTTGCGTCTTTGTATATCTTGAAATACTATATTTTGCCGGATGTTTTAATTCAATGTTGTCATTTTCAGTGGTCTCCCTGTTTCCACACAGATTAATCGTTGCCTTTTCTCAGCCTGCCAGTCTGTTTCTCTCTATGACCACTTTGATTAATAGCAAGATGTGTAATTGTAATAAATAGGTTGTCAAAAATTGGGTAATTGTTTGTGTCCTAAGATTACTAAGATGTTGGTCCAGAAGTGGAAAGAGTGTTTACTCTACAACCTTTTTCACTCTGTGGTAGAGATTACATAGATAAACCTCCAGCAGTGCTGACAGTTTAAAACTTTACTTTTTAGATCTATCAGTGAAAACAAATAATTCCAGATGAAGGCCTCATAAACTAAATATGATGTCAGAAGAAGTTTGTACTTGTCCATCTGCAGATTCTATTCCCTGTCCACACACATTAGTTTCCAGCTGCTACTTTCGCTCACCTTTTTTCGTCTTGGACTTTGGTGTCTGACTCATAAGTAAGTGTATGTTGATCTGTAATCCTTCTCTGCTGCAGCACCAGCGGGGCTTCACATGTCTGACTTGCATGACCCAAATGTGAGTCAGGCACGTGTACATTTTCCCAGGATGCGTATATGAGCGTGCGTCGCGTTCGCGTGCACATTTTGAGCTCTGGTGCCCAGACATATGGACGTGGCGGGTGGGGGAGCTGCTAAAAGCAGGGATGGACGAGGTTTAAAATCCCTCCTGGAAATTTCACACACATCAGGGGATAGAGGGAGAGAGAGAGAGTGTGTGTGAACAATATGTTCTGTTATAGTGATCTGCTGAAGTGATTAAACGCAGGAGCTAAAAACAAGGCGGTAGACCTTTGAGGTCTGTGTGTGTCTCACTGATCACATACAGCATTAGGACACAACAGCTGGCCAATAAATTCCCCAGGCTAAGTAACTAAATTTGTCGAGGTGAAACAAGTGCAGCCTGTGATTAGAGCACCCAGAGACAGACATCACCTCCACTGTCATGTCTCACTGTTGTCACAGAGCTCATAAAAGTGTCTGCGCCTGTGCTGTATATCATCCTTGAGAGCTAAACTAAACATCGGGCGGTAATTTTGATTCAAGCATGGGTTAGACAAACCACAGCAAAGACCTTTCCCGGTCCCTATTCCCCATTCACAGTCCATCAGATATCTTTCGTTCTCCCCCACCTGCCCATCAGATGACTGATCTCTGACTTCCATTTTTAGTGAGCCTCTGTTGTCTTTGGCTGTGGCACTCCGAGCATGAACTCTGGCAGACGTCACAGCACAAAGGATTTGAATAGCCCCGGACCCCAAACACACACACAACTTCTCTCTGTTGCTCACTTTCTCCCCCTAACCCCTATTTTTCTTGAACAGTTGTGTGTCTATGTGTGTGAGCTGGAAGCAGACCCCTCCTGGTAGCCCCTCACCCAGGGGAGACCCTGCTGAATGGCTGCAGCGTGGAGAGGAGGAAGGGCAGGGGGGAAACCCTGAGCAGACCGGGCCTTTCAGATTGCACTCTGAAGAGCATGAAAACATTCATCGCTCACTGTTTTCCACTGGGCATTAAAGTCATTCCTGTTTTCTTCTGTATGTTTTTTTCTGCTTTATATCAGTTTTCTGTCCTTTTTCTTTGCCTCGTTTCTCTTCACCCTCTGCTGCCTGCACTAGCACCCTCTACCTTGTGAATAATTCAGAGATTTCTGATGTATTATTCAGACTTTTCACTCACACACACACACACACACACTGCTTTTGTCTGCTTTGATTTGTTTCCCCCTTAATGTTGAAATATATAAAAGTCTCCTTTGTCATTGTCATCTGTGAAATTCTCCCTCTACCAGCCTGCTGTCCTGCACATCAGGTATGAAATATGATATCAGGCGGGGTAAGTATTTCCACCATGGAACATAAGTTTTAATACAAAACTGCTTTTTAATAGCCTTTTACCTAAATGATTGCAGGAACGTAGTAAATGCAAACGTGCAGGAGAGTTTCTGTTCAGTCTAAATGATGGTTAAGCCCTAAATCACTAAAAAAAACATGTGAAAAATGAATGTAATGTAATGCTCAGTGACTTTAAAATCCATTTTGGTGTTAAATTTGGGCTCACTATGCTGTAAAAGTTAAGAGATGACTGCTTTGCTTCGGCTTGTGCAGGGTATTTTTTGTGTGTTTTTTTCTTCTTCTCATGACCAAATAACATAAAGGATCAATTAATTAACAAGAAACATAAAGTGCTAAAGAAAATTACTCCTGCTGAGTGCATTAGTGTAGCCTTCATTAATCGTTTTGTGACACATGGAGCTTTTAAAAAGCCGCAAAACCC
>OMNN01062490.1:0-38469 GCA_900302755.1 Chromis chromis | reverse complement strand
GGGTAATTTAATCAGTCGGCTATAGCCTGCAGCAGAGCACACATGCTTACAGACACAATCAATCGTACTTTTATTATTAATCCATAGTGATCAGGAAAAAGGCAAAAATGGTTCATATCTTCTCTATAGTTGCAAAATTTACACTGTTAGCCTGTTACCCATGAAATAAAGTGAAATTAAGCAGTTAAAGTATAGTCTAGGCGGAGACTTTATTTTGAAATACACCGTTTGCTGCTTCTGGATCTCAGTTACTGTTTGGTATTTATCAGCTCGTGAGCTTCGTTGTGACAGACTTTTCCTCCTGGATTAAGTTGATTGAAGCCTAATCCTAATCAGAACAGATTAAATTGCCCAGATCACTATAATAACTGGATTACACAGGCTCCCCCCTGACTCAAGACACCCCTGCACCCTTTTTTAAAATCTCTCTTCATGGGGAAACTGAGAAAAGGGAGATTGGATGAGTGGGAATGTTATGGTTGAAGGTGTAAGACTGAAGTTGTCATTTTATTTATGTGCATCTTTGTGCCGTAACCAGACATGGTCCGACCATCCAAAACAGACCCTCACACAGTAATCAAATTCTGTGTGGGGAGTTGAGGCAATGAAATCATCATTACTGGATTTAATGCACCAGGGTACAGACAGACACGGAGTCACTGGTGTTAACAGTGTAACTAATGCAGTGACACAGTGAACAAAAGCACAGCTGTCACTCCAGAGGCTTAACAATCATATATGAATATTCATCACCGCTGAGAGCAACAGAAGGTGAGCTTGGCTTTGTAGTGTGGAGTCAGCTCCTGCACCTCATCCACTGTACGCTCACCGAAATACAACACACAGCCAAATAACGGCTTTAGGGCAATATTACTCCTTCAGCATAATTAGCAAAGCATATGATGTTCATTTGAGTCTCAGGGTTTGTCCTTACTTCTGAATCAATAAAATTTTAAAGCCAGAATCTTAATGCATGGTCATTTAACATTAAAGTAGTAGTATTTTTCATATAAAAATAATAACTTTTTTTATATAGCACCTTTTAAAAATAGTTTACAAAGGGCTTTACAGGCAGGACAAAAAAGAAGGGTATTCAGGAACACCATTGAATAACAGATGGCTGGTCAGTCCAAACATGGTAAAAGATACTCAAAATAAATGTGTACACCAACACCAGATTATCATAAAGTGCCACATCCAAGTAAGGGAAAGAACACATGGAATAAAAGAACAATAGAAGGTAAAACCATGAACGCAAGGCTAAAAGTGATAATAGTAGTAATAATAAATAAATAAAATAACTATATCGATTTAATAGTTAGATAATAATAGATGATAAAAACAATTAAAAAAAATAAAAAATAGTGAAAAATGGGTTTATGAAATGATCTAAAATATACTGATTCAGCAATCAGTATCAAAATGTGCAATTAAACAGGGGCTGCTTTCATTTTTGGATGACATCTTGTGAGCCTCACAAGATGTCATGTCATCACAATGTGAGGCCTCAACAGAAAAAAAGTGTGCTGCTAATCTCTGAAACACAATTGTGGAAGGCTACACTGATGTCACTGTATGTGTCATACACTAATATGGAAATACAACAAAACAGAAAAAGGTATTTGCCAAAGTATCATGTTCAATGTCTATAATTAAGGTGGTTCTGTTCTGTCAGAGAATTTCTAATCTGTAAGCTTGGGACTTTTCTGAAAATCTGTTAAACTTAAGTTATTTAGATTGTTTGCTCTTTGACTGATATGAAGTTTAGATTCATATTGTTTGTACTCCCTGCAATTTTATGTGGTTAATTCAGTAAGTCAGACTTCATATAGCACTTTTCATACATATAAAATGCAACACAAAGCACTTTACAGATAGCAAATAAAAATGCAATTGTACCTTAAATAGACTAAAATATGTAAATAGGTGAATAGAAAAGCCAATAAATAAAATTAGTCATAGGAAGGGTAATAAATAAAATCTATCAAATCAATCAAAGTCCTGACTGAAAAGGTCTTGAGTTTGCTTTTAACATTATCAACACTCTCTGCTGCCCTCAGTTCTTTTAGGAGGCTGTTCCAGAGATGTGGGCCATAACAACAAAATGAAGTGAAATGAAATCAACAGGTCTTTCTGGGGTGGAGATTTTGAGATCTCAGGCAGGATTTCTTTTTTTTCTGTTTTGTAATCCTTGGATTTAGGGGTCCACAATTTGTTTATAATTTCCTAGGGCTTTTCAAATGTGGCATTTAAAGAGAGGAGAGGAAGCGGGGTGGATGTTTACAAGAATCTAGCAAACCCTACAACACCGCTTTTGGAGTCTCACCCCAGCTCTAGGAGTGCCACAAATTACATAATATAACGACGCAACTGTCAAAAAATGCACCTCTGTGCAAATGAATGGACAAAATATTTAAACACTCCAGACTACATCACCTACCTGAGTCCCAGAGGAGCCCATGTGGCAACCAGGAAGCAGAGACAAAAGGCGGCCATGATTCCACAGGTGCTTTAAATACCTTTATCCAGGGGATGGGCCGTGGGAGGAGTCAACCTGATTCCATGGTGGTGTGTTCAACAGCGATCGGGAAATACTGAATTCACCTGAGCACAGATGTTTCTACTACACCAGGAAAGACTGATTATAAGAACAACAGTACATTTTCTAGAAAGAGCTGCTGCTTTACTCAAGTAAATAGTTTTTTTAAATTTATTTTTTATTGTTAATTATGTTGTCCATACAGAGAGGAATTGTATTGAATGCTTGTACATAGACAAAGTTTGTGTTTTTACATGGTCAGCTGGCCTGCGCTGTGAGTAAAATTTTCTCTTGGTAACATTAGCAAGTTACTATAATCAAATCATTTTTTTCCATAATTAACACCACACTACATATTTCTTTGAAGAAATATGAATGTACAAATAAATGTTTTTGATTTACTTCACTATACATGTGTATGTGTTCCTGCCTGTTATGACTGATTTTACTACTGCTGTCCTGAACAAGCTATGAATACAGTAAAGTATACAATACAGTATATATTGTAAATTATTCATATGATTATGTAGTTAAGTGGTATCCAAATGACTTATGTTGCATTTTATTTAAGGTGTAGCAAAAACAGCAAATAACTTATGATTTGGAAAAAAAATAAAAGTGGAGTAATGACAAGAATTATTACATTATCATGTGGAAGAGTTAAATTTTATGTGCAATATCTCACTTCACTCTTCAGTACCATTTTTAATAGTTTAATTTCAAGTGGAATATTTCATCATCTTGTGCAATACATCAATTTCATGTGCAACATTGCATTTTTATGTGAAATATTACTTAGAATAAGATAACATATACTTAATTGTCCCAAAGGGAAATTTGTCTTGTGTTACAGTATATCTGCAATGCCACAATAAATATCATAAAAACAACCCTATCACCAAGAGCATACAATAAGAAATGTCACTTCACTATTTCAGTATCATTGCTGGTATTACTTCTTAGTTTCCTATTCTAGTCTTGTTCTGGCTTATTTATTTCTATTTCTAGTAATGCGTCATGTCTTGTTGCTTCTCTATGAGAAATTGCATGCATTTATTCTTATGATGTTGTAATTTTTTTTTTTATTTTTTTTAGCAATATCTGGCACAAAAATGTCCTACTGGATTAACAAATGTGTATCTTATCTTATCTCATATTGATTGTTATTACTACTAGATTTTAATGCATAATGTAGAATCAACATGTAGTGGCATTACTAAAAGTACACTATCAGACTCTCAGAAAATACTGTAACACTTCTAAAAACGACCAGGCGGTGGTAGTAAACACCCATTTAATTAGACATTTTGAGTGTAAATGCAGAGTGGCCCTTCATAGAGGCTCATACAGGGCGTGTCAGACTTCCCTTATCTACACAGCACACCCTTAGAGCCCGCCTCTGCTCGAATCTGATTGGCTACCGTTGGGGGAACTCGTCTTCTGATTGGATATTCTCCCCCGTCCCTCAGCGGTGACAAACGCTACACTGCTAGCTGTTTCGAAAATGAAACTGGCCGCCGTTTGACTTCGAGAGGTAGAAAAGAAAACGAAAATAAAAACAGTTAACGTATAGAATCTCCGGGGGGTTCACTGTTTCAGACGGACACGGCGGAGGCAGGAAGAAGCGGACGGTAAGGACTGCGGAGATTTGAGGGCTGACATATTTTTTTGGCGGAGGGAGGCAGGCCTGTGCTGTCAAACCACGACAACAACAACACCTGAATTAGTTCTCCTGGGTTGGTTTCGTGCGTTGATTTATCACCTCAAACTACCATTTTTTAACCACCTCTCATCAAAAGTCAGCTATATGTAACATTTAGCTCTTCTGTGTGTTGTCTCCGATAAGAAATACAGCATAAACCTCCGTCCTACTGTCTGTACATGAGTCAAGAAGCAGGCAGTTTAAAGGAAAACGGCTCTTCCTTTATTTTTTTACAGCTGGAAATGTTGAGTAAACACCAGGGCTGGATGGGACGTACTGTACTGGAATGGAGGTAAGCATATTTCTATAGTAGCTTTATGTTTTCCTGAAGTAAATAAGATAGTTCCCCTTTGTATTGTTTCACTATTTCGTTTTAAAAGGCCTCCTATTACTTATAGTAGAGCCATCCCTGTCTTTATGCCAAAGTTTTTACACCCCACTCTGTTGTTATTGCTTGTGGTTTTGATGAAGAAAATAGCACATCCTTTTTGCTACAGACACCCCCCACCCCTAGTGTCACCCTTTATTTCAGTACCTTTGTCAGTGATAACTCCCTTACCGTTTGTTGTCTGCCAGTCCACTTGATTCAATCACCATTTTCAATTGATTAGCAACTATATGCAAACTGACCACTATTCTTTTCTGTATTTACATAATGTCCCCTCCAGACAGTCTGACCAACTGTATGAAATGTTTTCCTTTGTAAATGTTCTGGGTCGGCTTACGCTCTGTGTTGGTAAGCCCACCGGAATACTAATAAACACCCCACTACAGCAAACTTCACATGAGGACAGTTTCAATCAAGAACCACGTGGTTGTTTCATTATCTGCTTGGAGGCTTTTGGATATTTTCTAACTAAACAGGCACATCTTAAGACAGAAAGCTTTGTGAATTACCTATTTGTTTGCTTTCACTTTCTCTTAATTAGTCTAGATTCACTGTAGATTCTCATAACGTTACTGCAGAGTGTTTCCCAGGCCATGTGTTGTCTGAGGAAACTGATTGGGCTCTTTGGACACATTTTATATGTTTTGTTTACAGTTTAGTCTCATGTGAAGCTCGTTCAACGTGTGCAGGCTTCAGCACTGAATAAGGAAAGTGCACTTTAACCAGGATATCTAGCTTTGAATCCCCTTTGTCAGCAAGAACCTGCAGAGTTATTATGCTGTCGCTGACTGTGACCTTTGACCTCCTTTTAGAAGGGTCAGGCAAAATTCAATTTAACTGCAGAATCAATAATGATCAATAAGGAGTTACATGCAAGGTTAAGGTTAGAAGGCCCAGTGAACGCTCTGACCTGTAGAGGATGTCAAAATGAGTCAATTGTCATTTTCTAAACGTGTCACTCTTTTCCCCTTCTTCTCTCCATCATCTTTAACACTTGTTATCATTTCTCCAACCCTCTGACATCCCCTCATCTCTTCAGTCTGTAGCAGCAGGTTCGGCTTCCTGGTGAGACTGAAGCGGCTGTCACTATGGCGCACTTTGACACAGAGTACCAGCGCCTGGAGGCATCCTACAGCGACTCTCCCCCTGGAGAGGAGAACCTGCTGATGCATGTGCCTGAAGGAGCCAAATGTATGACACGCATACACAAATCACAAACAAATCCTGAACTTTTGCATAAAAACACACCCTCATGTTTTAAACCGGCAGTGATGCCTAATAACAACATCAGGACTAATTTGAAATGAATCTTTTGCAGCTCAATGGCACCACATAGAAAACCTGGACCTGTTTTTCCAGAGAATATCCTTTTACGCAGATATCTTGTATTTAATGTTCTGAATGTTTCTGCCAAGTAATTAGTGCTTAATTAAATTTGGTAATGAATATTTTACCACAAATAGAATTTCTAACCTCAGATGCATTCACAATATTCCTTAATGTCTATTACGTCTATAATCTGCACCAGAAGAATGGATTCACCTGTATGCTGCTGGGAGAAGTCTTTGAGCTGGTGTATGTATCCCATTCATCATACATTTCATTTTTTAAGGAATCTGGTATCAGACTTTCATCTATGACGTTTAATGTGCCACATCTTTATTTCTCTCTCTGTTTTCCACCCCCCTCTCTATCTGTCTGCGCAGTCAGTTGCTGTTTGTGGTTGGCTTCACAGTGTTTCTAGCTAACTGTGTGGATTATGACGTTCTCTTTGCCAACAAGTTTGTAAATCATACTGATTCATCTAAAGTCACCTTGCCTGACGCGTTCCTCCCAGTGGATGAATGCAGTGCCCGGTAGGTCTTAGACTTTGTTTAGTAAATCTACTTTGTAGTAAGTTTTGTAGAGATACTACCACTGTAATTGCATTCCAAGTGTGATTTAGCAGAGGTCTTAACTGTTGTTAAAACTTAAGGGAGGTAAGAGACATGGAAATTATACATTTGTGCAGAAGCTGCATTAAAGCAAAATCATATGTTTGCCGTGTAAGTTATTGCATGAAAACAATTATTTGATGTCCTGCGTCCTTAGAAATAAATGCTAAATAAAGTAAATTTGTTAGCAGTAATTTACCCAGGTTAGGTTCTGTCTCTTTATTTTCCTATGAAGAAATATAAAATGTGTGAACTTAATACTGTTGAATGTCTTTGAAGGATAAAAGTAAGTGTTTTCTCTTCCAGTATCCGAGACAATGCGTTTGTGATCTTTGTGCTGATAATCTCTGGGGTGTTTTGGCTACATCGCCTGGTCAAATTCATCTACAATGTTTGCTGTTACTGGGAGATCCGATCCTTTTACATCAACGCCCTTAAGATGACCATGGTGAGACAAACTAAATTATGTTTTTAAAGGAATGTTGGCTATGTTAAAGTTGGTTCTATCTATGTTAAATAGATCAAGTAATATGTAATGGGATATTTATGTAGAATAAAGCCTACTTCCTTACCTTTGCTGTGCTTTTGTGCTTCAGTCAGAGCTCCCCTATGCAACATGGCAGGAGGTTCAGGCCAGGATAGTTGAGATCCAGAAGGAACACCAGATCTGCATCCATAAAAAAGAACTGACAGAGCTTGACATTTATCACCGCATCCTCCGCTTTAAAAACTACATGGTGTGTACATGTGCACTGAAATGATACTAATATCGCTGTTTGGTAGCTGAACTATTTGTGTTTGACACAGTTGCGTTCAAGCGATGTGACCTCATACCAGACCTGTCTTCCTGTACCTCTGCAGGTTGCCATGGTGAACAAATCACTCCTTCCTGTGCGATTTCGTCTTCCTGCTCTTGGGGAGAGTGTGTTTTACACCCGGGGTCTCAAATACAACTTTGAACTCATCTTCTTTTGGGGCCCAGGTGTGTTTGTAGTGTTTGCTATGATTCATTTATACATGCGGGTGTTTTGCATTTGTTTTATGTCCTTTGTAGGTAAATTGACCTGTTTGCATATGTGCACGTGCATTTTCTCTTATCTGTGCATGCTTATAATAAGGTTTAGAATTACAAAGAAGTCTTCTTTTTGCCTCTGCTGTTTTTAATCTATAGGCTCTCTGTTTGAGAATGAGTGGAGTCTAAAACCAGAGTATAAGAGAGGAGGTAACAGACTTGAGCTTGCAGACAGGCTAGCGTCTCGTATTCTGTGGATTGGCATTGCCAATCTGCTGCTGTGTCCAGTCATTCTGGTGTGGCAGATTCTCTATGCCTTCTTCAGTTACACAGAGGTAAATAGTTCACACACACATAAAGGCTAAACAATTCCTTTTGCATTTAACAGTTTACAGTAGTTATTTCTACCTAGGTGATCAAGCGAGAGCCCGGTTCTCTGGGGGCAAGATGTTGGTCTCTCTATGGTCGATGTTACCTGCGTCATTTCAATGAACTAGACCATGAGCTCATGTCACGGCTCAGCAAAGGATACAAGGTTAGTGCAGCACCTCATCTCCTACCCCTTTTTTATGATCTTAAGTTTTGTCGTCCTACAAAACCTGTTGTTACAACAGCTAAATTCTAAATCTGACTGTAAATCCTGCTTAACCCTCTAAATTTATAAAGTTGACTTATTCTTTATTTTGAAACACATGCAAAGAAAAAGTCATGTTGAGGGATATTCTGCATTGTACATAGCAGTGCAGAATTTCCCTTAATACTCTAATGGTTTTGTATTATTATAATGCTCTTAATACTTACACTGGTGTGTCTCATTCATTGTTTGTAGAGTTAATAATTAAGCCTTTTGTTTTCCTGTTCTTTCTTCTTTCTTCTTGTTTTATTCAGGCTGCATCCAAGTATATGAACTGCTTCCTTTCACCACTGCTGACAGTGGTTGCCAAAAATGTAGCATTCTTCGCTGGGTCTCTTTTGGCCGTTCTCATCGCCCTGACCATCTATGATGAGGATGTTCTTGCAGTGGAACATGTTCTCTCATCAATCACGCTGCTTGGAGTGTGTATCACAGTCTGCAGGTAGGCATTCATTTAATACATCAGCTATTCTCATCTATTTAAATTTGCATGTTCAAAATCAATTTAATGATTTTGTCGAGCCAAAGCAGTTCATGTACATACAGACGAATCAGTTAATGATTAGTCATAATAGCACAACAAAGCCCAAAGGCCATAATAGTTCAGTAGAGTGGCAAAGCAGAGGAGGGAGGAGATGGCGGCACAGCCTGCAGCAGCTAACCAGTGCAACTCATAAAGAAAATAGCTAAAATACATCAGTAGTGCCCCTCTTATCACCTCTAATGTATTACATTCATTGCTACAAAACAGATGTTTGAATTGCAAATCTGAATAGAAAACACAAGTTTAAGACATCAGTCTCAACTACATATAATGTTAATCATTAACCCCAAGTATTTCTTTATTGCCCTTTTAAAGCTACTCAGTGCTTCTGCTACATAAATGATGAAGATTGTAAGAGGGTTTCCTTCAATAAGCACCCTGTGACTCTTTAAATCTAAGTCAGCTGGAATATTCAGATGAACTGAGTTTGAACTGTATCATAGACACCAGAAAATCTTTAAAGAATTATCTTGATTCTGAAATAGTAGCATCCCCTTAATATTACTTAGCAGGATTTCCCAACTTATAGCTATTGTGTAAACACAATGCCAATGTAGTTATATCTATTTCTTTGACTTTTGTGTCAGTACTTTCAGTCAGGGCACCTTTTAAGTTTTGTCTAATATAGTGTCTGTTTTGCAAAGCTGCAGTGGCAACTTGTTATTATATATGTATTGCTTTGGCAAAGAGCTTTAGTTGTAAAACTAAGTTAATGTCCGCCACTTCTTTCTCTCTTCAGGTCATTTATTCCTGATAAGCATATGGTGTTTTGTCCTGAGCAGCTGTTGCGGGTCATTCTGGCTCATATCCACTACATGCCTGACCACTGGCAGGGCAATGCACATAGATACGAGACCCGAGACCAGTTCTCCCAGCTCTTCCAGTACAAAGCAGTGAGTACAAATACTCAAATAGGAATAAATATCAAGACTAACTTGTAAAAACTAAGTTCTATAGGCGTTTTTAAGGATAGACATTTAACATGTCATTGCATTAAAGGTGTAGTTAGTTAATAGACATGGTGGCTGCATTCCATTTTGATATACCGCAACTATACTGACATGAAAAAAGTCTAGTTATATATACTTCTATTTTTATGTTATTTTTCAAGAGAATATTGTCTGAGTACACACAGCATCTTCACACTGTTATTTGCATTCATATCATATAGACTTAAAAAAAATCTTCTCTCAAATATCCACTGAAGTAGTCTGACTTTTGGTGCCATGCTGAGAAGCAACTAATTAGAAACAGGAATCTGCTCTACACTCACAGATTTCTACAGCTGATATCAACTTTAAAGCTGAAATGTTGAAGTGTTCAATCAAAATGAATATTTAATTTTAAGTAACCATGCCTTTAGTGTGCTTGTGAACGCCACTCTGCTCTACAGTGTATCTTTCATTTGCTTCCAGGTGTTTATTCTAGAGGAGCTCATAAGTCCAGTGGTGACTCCCATCATCCTCATTTTCTGTCTGAGGAGGAAGTCTCTGGAGATCATTGATTTCTTCAGGAACTTCACTGTGGAGGTGATCGGGGTGGGAGACACCTGCTCCTTTGCCCAGATGGACATCAGGCAGCATGGACACCCTGCGGTGAGGAACTGCCACATCAGATGAAGACACACATATACACGTCTTTAAAGTGCCCATGTATAAACTGTGTTACATGCATTAGACTAACTGATGATTCATCCTCCCTGTGCAGTGGATGTCAGAAGGGAAGACGGAGGCATCTATCTACCAGCAGGCAGAGGATGGGAAAACAGAGTTATCTCTGATGCACTTTGCCATCACCAACCCTCAGTGGCAGCCTCCTCAAGAGACCACACACTTCATCAGCCAATTGAAAGAAAGAGTTCACAGAGAGGCCACAGGGGCTCCATCTGACACACATCCACTGTCCTTGTCAGAGTCTGAAGTACGCTGATAAACTAACATTCATGCTCAAGTATCACAGTGGTCATATCTTAGCTTTTAAGTGGTAAAAATGGATTTGCTCTCTTGCTCTTCCTCTCTCTTGTAGCCGAGGAGTCTTGTCGCAAACCTTTTGGCAGGCCCCTCTACATTAGCCTCTGTTCATTTTGGCCGAGACAGCTCTTTGACCAATCACGCAGCAGCTGGCATAAGCGATGGGGCGTCTGCATTGCGCTCTCTTTCTCCAATCAGCAGCAGTCTTCACCTAAGAGGCAGTTTGAGTGCAGCTCACAGGGTTGTTGGCCACACAAGCAAAACAATGGCAGGTTCTGGGTAAGAAAATACTCCCTCTAAATTATCTCAACATGTTTTCAGGCTACAACTTTCTAATCTGACTTGAGCTGGTTGATAAAGTGTAAAAATTAGGTTCTGTATTGTCCTCTCTCTCTGTCATTGTCTTTCCCTTATCCCCTCCTCTTCGTGTCCTATTTTCTCTACATTTTCACTCTGTCCTTCTTTAGGACTGATGCCCGAACTGTGAGCTCAGGCAGCAGTGCATGGGAGGGCCAGCTTACCAGTCTGATCCTGTCAGAGTATGCCTCCACTGAGATGAGCATTCATGCACTTTACATGCATGAGGTAAATATAGATGTGCATGCATGTTACGGGTAATATAAATATTTCACAGACCTTCTCCATCTTCAAGCATGCTTCATCTTTGCCCTATATTTGTTTCCTTAAGCTCCATAAACAGCAGTCTCGCGGCGAGCTGTCCCGTCACACGTGGCACAGGCAGGAGAGTGACGAAAGCAGCGACAGCGTCCCCGACGAAGTGAGGAGTGAACCCCACCCTCACTCCAGACATTTCCCACGCTCACACACTTTCCCCGCCACAGCTCCCAGTCCTAGTGCCATTCCCAGTTCAGCTTCAGCCACCAGCAGCACCACGCTTGGCCAGGAGGGGGCGACGTCACAAAGCAGCAATCAGAGGCGCTATAGTGGACCTCCCATCGGTATCTATGTTTTTGATTACTTTCTATTCTTTTTAATATTATTAATCATTTAAAGTTTATTACACTGAATCACTACTTTTCTGATATTGTCACTCCTTATACACCATAAGAAAATAAGTGTATTTTATTAAGACAGATGGGATCAGCTTTGGATGGAAAATACTTTATTGAATGGCAAATTACAAAACAAGAAAAGGTTGTTAACTTTAGTGTAAAAATGGGTAGTTAAATTCCTCAAATTTATCTCACACAATTGATTTCACATTGGCTCAATGTAAGAACTTCTGCAACAACCAAGTGCACAGAGCAGTGGCTATACAGGCGCTATACATATCTCTTTATACCATCTATGCCTTTCTGTTTTCCAGACACTTTCAGTACAGGGGGAAGGGTCGTGAGGTCGGCCCGTGTGCCCATGGGAGGATGGGCAGAGGAGGGTCAGGCAGCACCACGACACCATGAGCCACTACCAGAGGAGAGCTCAGAGGACGAGATGCCTCCTCGCATACATAAGGTGAAAGCTGTTTGCGGGGCTTAAATGACATTATGAAATTGTGTGTGTGTGTGTGTGCTGCAAGTTAATTGATGTTTTTGTTCCCTTTCTTTCACTTTAGGTCACATAATCAAGCCAAGTGAATAAGTGTCTGCGTCCCACCCTCTATATAAACCCAAACACACGTCCTCATCCTTGTCCAAACCGTTCACCAGGACTAATCATCTGAACTGACAGATGAAGATGGAAATGTGCAAGAGGGGTGTACCACAATTTCTTCCAGTACTCAAGTAGTGGAACCATCTGGACAAGTTTAGGTTGATGTCGCCATTGCCGTTTAAAAACACTCTCATAACATCCATGACTTTGCTATAAGCCTAAACAGGCAGACAGGGTAAACCTCTGATTATCAGAAGAGGACCTACAGGATCAAGTAATTTGTAATAGCCACTGATAACATCAGAACACACTACACAGTTTTATATTGTCAAAAGATTACATAATGAGATTGCATGTGTTGTGGCAATGATGAAAAACATTTGTAAACACTCGGCATAGCTGGAGGCATCCTTTGCACATTGGAAATTACTAACCAATTAGCCTAAAATGTGACCACAATAATCCAGATTGTGCATTCTGTATTGTTCCTACTTTTACAAATCAGATGGCATGAGAAGGAAATAGAAGAATGTCTGGTGTCTCTATTACAATGAAAGCATTCACCAAAATGTGTTAACAAAAATGCTGGTAACACACAGACTTTCATTGTGTATATCTGGTCTTGTACCAATATCAGGAGGCTGTGTATCCAACCCAGTGTTCTTTAGTTCAGCTTGCATTTTGCCTCTTTGCAAAGCATACGAAGGCCTCAACTAGTATCACCTGATGTTTTTAATATATTTTTGAATTCTTTCTGCATTTACAACAGATTTTTTCAAAAGTGCTCTGAAACTTCTCCCAAAATCTGGCTTCATTTGCATAGATAGATGTTGGTTTAATAGACAAATCGTGCAGAGCGACACAGTATTCTGCATGCACACATGCACTGTGTAAATAAATGTTAACAGGTTACTTCACTGCAACCATGAATATTGAATTAGTCAGATTTACACAAGTGTAAGGCCAGCGTTGTGTGATGTGCAGCTAGAGATACTGTATGCGAGCACATTTTAATCAAATGTCAACCAACTTTTGTTCCTTTACCACTTATCCATTTCACAACAGACTTGCTAAAGGGTTCAGTAAACAAACAAGGCTGCTTTAGGCATGTAATATTGACTTTTCTGCCATACAAATAGGACCTAAGCTCATGTGCATGAAAGTCACCCCACTTATTCATCAAGAGTTGAAACTAGATCACCCCACAGCAAGAAAACTGCTCCACATCCTGCTTAGTCACAGCATGGCAGTTTCCCTGTCATTAAGCCAATTCTGTAAGTCAAGAATGATGCACTTTAATAATTTGTTAATGCAGAAGAGGGTGTCACTTAACTCGGATTGTGTGTTTGTGTATATTTTCGTATACATATTTTTTAAATTATTTTATTTATCAAAGGGATGTGCCATGATGATCGACAGCTGTGAGTCCAGGTTGTGTTTTTCTGTTGGTTTCAAGAAGCACTGTCACACTGCTGGACGGGTATCACGGTGAAGGATGCAGGGATTCAGTGTTGATTAAAAGTGATTACTGTTGTTTATTTCTGTTTTATAGATCCTGTAAAATACCATTTTGTACAGCTGTAAATTCATCTATTAAAGACAAGGCAATGAGTTTGTGTGCAGACTGAAAATACAAACAAATACTGATGATGAATCCGTCATCGATAACAAGCTTATGACACAAATTATTAAGTTATAAAGTCGCTTTAGCCTACGTGATGTGCATTTGGCTCAGTCGTAGCAGGTAAAAGCAACAGTTAGCAGTTAGCCAAAAGTCAATACTTAGCTTGCTAGCGCGGCTACCGTAGTTAGCTACAAACATTAGCTTTGGTGTTATGAAGGTAGCGAGAAATGTTAAATGTACAAAACCAACCAAACAGTAAACCTTACAGTAAGTAAATAAGCATTAATCATAGACTGTCTTATCTTCTTATTGACTCCCTAAAGGCACCTTCGCAGAGCCCGGATAGCTCAGTCGGTAGAGCATCAGACTTTTAATCTGAGGGTCCAGGGTTCAAGTCCCTGTTCGGGCGACGATTCTTTTTGCTTTCGTCTTAACTCTCCTCCGAGCAGGAAAGGGGACCCCATGTTATCTTGAAGCCCAAAACTAAATAAACCTCGCAGCTAGCTTATGTATTGCGTATGTTTTATCAGTTTTAGACGTGGCACATACTACGACACATTTTCAGCTATTTTTGAGCCAAAAAGCTACGTTTGTGCCTGCAAGGAGTTTAACTGTTTTGGGGGTTCTCAATGTTCGGTTTTTGGGGGCCGCATTCTAATACTATAAAGAGCCTCCCTTCGGTCTCCCAGCAATCCCCGTTCTTAGAAGCGTGGATTCTGCAAGATGTAGAAACTTTATTTTGAGACTATGGGCCATGTTTACATGAATGCAGCACATAATTTCTGCAGATTTTGGTCACACACACAAACACACCCAGGTACATAGAGGATGGCAGGTACACAAGGAGGATGCATTTTGGTCATTTTGCCAACAAAGATGATGGTATCTCCCCTCACCTATTGTGTGTAATTGCCCCCAGCTAAAATAACAAGTAAATGTAAATACATTTGGGGGATATTACTTCAGTAGCTTGTAACATTAGTTTTACCTTCCTCAAGTGGACTGTTCTTTTGTTTTCTAATGGCTTCAAATCTCTCTTCTCTGTTTTTATTGTCTGTCATCATATTTTATTGCTCTACATTTTAAAAAATTCCAGGGATAAGCAGCTTTAGTGGTGGACCATATTGCCTCCTGTCTGGTTGGTTCTTTTGGAATTATTGCTTTAATGCTTATCCAGTGGTCAGCAGGACATCCAAATTAATATGTAACTGTTTTCCATAATGCATGTTTTTTATTCATAGACAAGGGGACTCTCTGGGAAATTTGAGTACTGTTAAGACAGGGTGTATTTTACATTTATTGTGCATTTAGCATTTTATATTTTTCTTGTTATTTTAATTTTACTAACTGCATATTTTTGTGTATTTATCTGTATTTATGGGGGTGGTAACTTTACTCTTTCTGCTGTAACAACCAAATTTCCCCTCAGGGATTAATAAAGTATTTCTATTCTATTCTATTCTACACATACACACATACCCTATATTAAAAAGCATCTTCAGAAAGTAATCAGACCCCCTTCATTTTCTGCACAGTTTATTTTGTTGTTTAAATGATTAGAACTGTCATTATTTCACGTCAATCCGCTGTACAATCTGTCATTATAGATCACTGAGTGTAGACTGATGGGGGAAACGTGTGTGTATATAGTGAGTGCGTGAAAGTAAAATCATTAACGATCTTTTAGATTATCATTTATTATCTTTGTGTCCATTTTATGTACATGTGTCTTTGTGGAACTATTTTTGGTCAAAAAAAGGGTCAAAAGGTCTGAGGCAAACCATAAAAGGGTTTGGGAAGAAGGACTCCTGTTCTTACACAGTATGGAACTACTAATGGAGTTATATTTAGATCTACTATATGTATACTAACCAATGAAAAGGAATTTCTGACTGTCTGATTCACTATAAAAGCTGTTGCAGTTGTACTTCTCCTTTGAGAATCTCACGGACTCTGAATATCGTATACGATATTAAATCTACCAACGACCCAGCAAAGTGCTTTACTGAGTTTGATGACATAGCAAATTTCCACGACAAGTGTGTGGTCATGAATGTACTGTACGGCATATTAAAGTGGTGGGAGTGTAACAGGTGCTGTGTGGTGTAACGACGGCATGTGTCCCTCTGCATGTCCAGCCGGGACTGATGACACCTCTGGAGGCCATGCGGGGGAGCTGATGGGAGGCAGCTGTGGTGCTGTGGGGGTAAGACCATAGTGATGATGATGATGGACAGCACTTCCTCTTGTTTTGACATCTGGCCTCACATAAACATGGTTTCCTTGGTAACTGTCCTGGAAACACAGATGTGGGACTTTGTTGAGAGACAGAAATGATAATGTTGTAAAGGGCCAGAGAAGTTTTTTTCTGTGTCAGAGTGTGTGTGTTTACCTGCTTATATGTAGAGTGAGGCGCCCAGTGATGGGACCTTCCAGGTGGTGACAGGGCCATAGGAGGCAGGGCCTTCAGCATCATGTTGTGCATTATGATCTGGTGCATTTGAGCATTTTGCATCAGCATCAGTTCCACCATGTCTAACACAAAAAATAAATATACAAACATGCACATACAGGAAGACTCAGTTAATTAATTAATTATTGTTTGTTTTCCACATACCTTCTTTGATGCTACCCGACCGAGGTGCAGGGTGGAGCTGAGGTGGAGGAATCTGAGTGATAAGAGGCTGCTGTTGTATGATGGTGGCAGGGTGTTGGGGTAGCTGCACAGAGAGTGGGGAATTGTTGCTTTTGTTTTTGGCTCATTTAATTTGTGCAAATCTGTTAAACAAAACAAACAAAAGTCTGGAAAATAATGTGTTATGGTTTTTTGAAAAGGCCATTTTATGCAAAATCCAAATCCTAAAAAACTGTCATGTTTTCTTTTTCTGATTATATTTATTGAAGCCCATATACCACAAAACTGAACTGCACATATGTAAATCAATATGGTATATAGGGAGGCCAGAAGGTCAGAAAACAAAATTTTACTGAGGGATTTCACCAGAGCTCTTTAACTGTGATCCCCACAAACATATGCTTTTCTTTTACTTAATGTAGGTTAGTTGGAGTCAGGGATCAGGAGGAGGAAAAGAAGATTAAATACACTTAACAGACCACATTGAAACAGAGTAATAGATCTGGGGGATTGGGACGTTTTTGAGATTATCTCACAGTCTGTTGAATGATGTATGGAGGTTGAGGCATGGCAGGTGGTGGAGGGGGCAGGAAGGCTGGCTGGTAGATGTGGGTGGGTGCCATGGGTGCAGGTGGAGGAGGCAGCTGAGGGGGAGTTATGAAGCGCCACTGGTACTGTCGTGTTTGTGACCCTCCCCAGGTGTGAGGTCTGTTGAGGTCCTCTAACATATGCTGCTCCTGCACAGAAACACCTTTTACTGCTTCTTACAATAACAGTAAATGCTGCATAAATGCTCTACCTCTGGATTAATTTTAATGTATAAAAGTCGAAATACAAAGATAAAAGATTTATTACTGACTCTCAGTCTTTGCAGCAGGTCTTGCTTTCTTCTCAGGGCACGGTAGAGCGCGTCCATTTGCCCATCATAACTTCCTGATCAGACAAAATCATGATCATCAAAAGCTGATCATCACCATCACCAGGTTTAATGTAAATACAATTATTTAATCAGATATGGATATCAGTGCAAATCAGTGCATCTCTCCATCCAACCACTTTTCATAGTCCAGTGTTAATGCTCAAATTGGAATCTGCTTACTACCAGATACATTAAACCATATTGTCTATATGCCAACTTGGAAAGTAATTTTAATGTCAGCTATGTAAATGCTTCTCAAGGCAGGCCAAGTTGATGCCTTCCACTGTTAACAAACTATATCTTACTTGCAGACTGGGCAGACTCTATTCTGTCTTCCATATTGTCCTTTTTGCTTTCCAGTCTCTGTGAATGTCAGTAAGAATTTGATGGATTATTCTCAGGAAAGGTGGAAAAAGCAAGCACAGCTATTCCAACCTAAAAAAATCTTAACAACTCTGCATCTCACCTACCTTCTCAAGCAGTTTGAGTCTGAGTGTTGTCATCTGATCAGCCACAGAACTGCCATCCTATGAAATTATACAATTTAGGAAATGAACAGAATTGTTTGAAACACTATACCCAAATGTCTAAGCAGAAATACAGCTAAATACTTTTACTGTAATATCAGTTTTACCTGAAATCTTGACATTTGGAGGAACACAGACGCTGTGGGTACCTGTGTGTTGGAGTCAAACTATAGCCTGTGTAGTGAGTTGCCATGGGACACACCTGTTTACCACTGGAACTTGCAAGTCATACCTGCCTAGTTTGCTTTCTATACTGCAAGAGAGGGAGACCTTAAATACCATCAAAAATCCCACTAGATTGCATTTTTCTGTGTTGTATTGATTTAATGTTTTTATAATAGTTTGGTTACAGCACACTTATCAAATACAAAAGCTTGAAACTTGGCCTGAATGTGGGTGAATATTAGGTAATGAACCTAGTGGTGATGATAGGCTGTTGGCAGATCATACTCATAGACTGCATATTACATGCAGTCTATGGTCATATTCACCTACTTTGTGTACAGTCACTCACACACTCACACTGTAAATGTGCGCTGCTTGGATACATTAGGCGCTAATTTCATCCACATGTATTGGTAAATAAAGAGTTAATTCATTAAAGACAACCTAAAAATAAGAAAAAAAAGAGTACAGCAGGTGCTCTAGTTTTGAATAAACAGTCTGTAGTTTGAGTGGTGGAAACATTACCCGCCCTTTCGTCATGTTAGGTTGCTGTGTTGTCCTAGAAACCATGCTTGAAATTCCTCAGCCAGTGGAGGATTCTGTACATTCAAAACACTGAAGCGGGCGGGTTTGTTTGCATTAGCCTGCTCTGATTGGCTACAAAGGCCGTCAATCCAAGCTATACCGCCATCTCATTGGTCTGCTTGGTTTCAGGTTTGAGTGATGTACAAAGGTGGGCGGTGGCTTTAAGTTATGCGGGAACTTATTTAAGGTACGCGAATGTCATTGGCTGAAGACGTAGAACGTAACGATATGATTGGACCGTTATTTCAAGGAAACTCGTTAAGGGCGGAGTTGAACTGAGTTGGCGGCCATATTGAATATTATCTGTTGACAGTTGTGTCTAAAGGAAGCTCAAAGATTTTGTTTTAGCTAACTTATTTTACAAACGGAGGTCTGTTGAGCGTTTTAGATGAATTAGGACGTATGTCCTAAACTTTTAACGGTTTAATTTAAACCAAGTCATGGATGAAGATGAACGGCGGAGGAAACTAGAAGCTGGAAAAGCTAAGGTTTGTTGCTAACATTTAACGCATGCTAATACTGAATGCTAGCAGTTAGCAAACTCTTTTGTCATAGCTTTGCGTGTGCCCACTGCTAACTGCACTCACCTCCACAATTATTGTATATTTGTCGTTGCTTAGATTCCATTTGCCCGATAAAATACACACTTTCGCCGTGCAGTTTGCCGCTGGCCGATTATTATTTGATGTTGCACATAGCAAACGATATCAATAACATTAAGTTCTGATGTAGGTTACTCGGCTAATGAAACGAATCAATTCTCATACAAGTTACTTTGAGTGTAGCAGTAAGTCAGTTAGTTCTACTCTGCGAAATAGATTTTTTAATGTATATATTTCAAAGTCCTACCCTTGAGCCGTGTTCAGTCACAGTGCAGGTGCAACTGATGTTGTCGTTTGAAAGTCTTTAGCAAATGGTTAGATAAACTATTCATGCAGTCATTTCTTAGTGTAACGTTTGGTGTAAATATGTTTCCTGCTACTAAATCTACACACTGCACATTATTCAACAACCATTATAACTTTACCAACATAGAGAATCATTTTTACAGCTATGTGCTCGGTAAAAGTAGGCTGTACGTGTGCAGGAGTTAAAGCGCAGCCTCAGAGTCTTAAGAACAATATGATGGTTTTACTCGGAGCTCTAATTTTAGATGCCATTCGTGTTTTGCTCCTTTCCCCAGCTGTCTGAGCTAGTAGTATTAAGTTATATCTAAATTACATATACAACAGCTGATGACTATATCAGTAATAAGAGATGGAGTATCCCATATGGCATTTTTCACTGTTTGTGAAATGGCTATTGTGGTGTTAAGCAGCTGTTTTTACTTCAATGGGAGGCCATATTAGTAATGGGCCAATAATCAAGAATGGCCTGACCTGTATAGACAATAAGCCACGTTGCCTGAAAACCACATTTAAAACTAGGTCACATGTTCAGAGTGGCTAATTATCTTGCATTTGTTTATCCAGTTCATGGAGGAACTTAATCAGAGAATTTTGGGTAGTATATTCATATGGTTCTTCAAAATTAACTCGACTGAAACATTTATGTTCCTAATGACAGAAATCTTTCGACATGCCTCGAAGCCAGTCGGTAAGTATAGAAAGTGGTGGCTGGTCGCGACGTTTGGCATTGTCATGGGATTGTGGTTGTGTGCACATTACTTGTTTGGGATTTTCTATCGCCTTGTTTTGTATTTTGTTTCTCAATAATTACTTTCTTCTGCGTCTCTGCACCAGAACTCCCCTGATCTTTAAATAATGATTCACAATACAGATGATCAAGAGTGTCAACCTGAAAGAGAATTGCTTTGAATGCTTAAAAAATGGCCATGCATGCTACACACACTGTCATGCTGGTTGCAGGCCATCAGGTGGTGCAGTGAGCCCATGAGATTTAATAAGGTTGAATATGTTGAGCTTGTGTCTCACATGGATGATGTTGCTATGGTAATGCAGTCCTGTGAGTTGCCTTTGCTGCATCAAAAGCACTTTTTCTCAGCCACGTTGAAAGCACAGCACTCCTTTTTTATGAAAATTGCATGCAGACAAACACAAATGTGGACAAAATAATTGGCCAACATTAGACACGGCAGCAATTCTTGGACCTGCCTTAGTGATGACACTGTCGAAAACACAGTAGCAGCATTCAGCAGCCTAGTTGCATCAGATTTGGCTACATTAAGCTCCAGCAAGCCGGTTAGTCAGACTCTCAGTTGTGTGGAAGTGGCCTTGGGCTAAACACAGCTCATCTGGCTGATGTCTTTCTGTGATGTGAAGTGTTTTGTGGCAGGAGGAGGCAGTGAAGAGGGTGACGGGAGGATGGGTGGGGTTTTAAGTGGTTAGTGAAAAAGTCTGGCAACAATTTGAGGTGAGAGACATTTAAGTGTGGCGAGTAAACAAAGCTTTTACCTTGTTTAGCAGTGATAACAGGAAAGACATACAACGTTCATTCATGCATTTAATGGTGCAAAATGGGACTACAAAGCAAAACCTACAATGTGGTTATATGATTAGGCATGTAACATGTCATCAGGATAAACATCGGTGCACATGCACACAGAATGTGGCCATGCATCACACATGTGACTCATTGCACAAAGCAACAAGTAGGTCTCCTGGAGCCATGTAATCTCAAATTGAATTGAGCATGCACACTCTGATGCAGCTCGCCACACACAGAGCTCTGTCTCCTCCTCTCCGTGTGAATGCATCTCCTAGTCTCCACCCTCTTTCCTTAGTCTAGACGCATGCCATCCTCTATCCAGAGTTTGTGGATGTCTCTGCTCTGTACATTGGCTGCGGCTGCGAGTTTTAGGATAAGAGGTTGAGCCGACCGTGCTGTTGCCTGCATACTGCAAGACCTTCATCTGGACAGTAGAACAGCTGCCCCGATCAGAAGAATTGACAGGTCTGACTAACAGCAAGAGAGGAAGTCAATGATTTGACTGTCAGATATTGATGGACAGCTTTATGAGGGTCTGTCACAATGTGAACCACTGTAATCTGACTTAAGCTGCTTAAAGAAGAGAGAGACAGGCCAGGAGAGAGGCAGCGATAAAAAGAGGAGGAGTCTGTTGCAAAGAGAAACGGCCTGAGGTGAATTTGTACAAAATCGACCCCTCTGGAATTCAAGCTAAATATTGTGGCTTTATTGGGGATGATGTTTTTTACTGTGGAGGAACTTCTCAGGTTCACATTCTTGATAGTTTTGTCCTTTTTCGGCTTCAGAGAAGATTTTGAGATGCTTTAAAAAGCCCCGGTCCGCCAGTCTGCATCTGTCAGAGTTTGACATTTCTACAAGCTGAAGAATGCAAAGTGACAGAGATGTGTACCTCTTTTAACCTTGTTCTGTTTGTGGTCTGCTGAGAGATCGTCCAATGTGTGTCACTAAAATCTGCACTTCTCATGGGCCTGCTACAGCTCTCTGGAGATTTGAGAATATTTAGCATCCTCACCTCACTTTGAACTGGGATAACCTGTCAGGCGATGGTGCTGTCTATTTTGGATTTGAGTTTGGGACTTCATCTTGCTTCGTTGGCACAACTGACTCATCAAAATAAGGGCTTCCGATCTATTTTCCTTTCTACACTGTGGACTATCAAAAGCTAGTGCACATATGCATTTATACTCTGTGTAAAGACTTCATAATAATGTTTGATTACTTTTATATATATATTTTTTAATATTGAAGAGATAAATCTGGACTCTTGTCCTGTTTCACCTTCGACCCCCGGGCCTCACCATGCTGATAGTGTGGTGGTGCTCGGTGGTCCTGACGTACGTGTCCGTCTACCTCTCACTGTCCTTCCTGCGCAGCTTGCTAGCTACAGACAGAAGCGGGCGAAAAGCAACGGTGCGGGGGCGGCGAAAAAGACGCAGAAGAGGAAGGGCCAGAATGTCACGCAGAATGACGGCTCGCCGCAAGACCCCCACGTAGAACCTGCTCTTCCATCAGCTGATGCCACAGAGCTGAACAGCAAGGCCAACCATGAGGTAGACCACAAACCATCCATCCATCCATCCATCCATCCATCCATCCATCCATCCATCCATCCATCCATCCATCCATCCATCCATCCATCCATCCATCCATCCATCCATCCATCCAGTACCTGTCTGATTTTGTTTGCTCACTGTATGCTTTAAGAGGTGGTCCATGCCTCCTGTCTGGTAAACATACATTAGAGAAATGGGTCACTAACCATCACGTTGCCTGTAGGGCATGTTGTCATAGCAACCTGGTCAGGATTAACAGAGGCACTATTTGCTGCCTCTTTGAAGGGAAAGTTCACTAACAACAATAAATTTGTTTCACATGGTTTGTAGTGAGACTGTTAGAGCGAGACCTAATTCTGGCACGGTTTGAACCTGTAGGAACCCCAGAAGCCAGAGAAATCAGAGGTTCAGCAAAACGAAGGACGGAAGGATGAGCCCCCCACCAGGGAGCAGAGCCCATCTCCTGTGGAAGACCTGAAAGAAGAAGAGTTAGCTGCACTGACTGGAAAAGAGCAACTCAAGGTATTCAAAATCAGTAATCAGGACATTTACATCAGCATCAAATTCTTGGTATTTTCAGTATATTATGTTAATTTTTATGTGCATGTTGAAGCTCTGATTAAAACAGTTTTATGTGGCATAACTCACACTTTTAAGTAGTTCCTTTTGGCTTCATTTTAATGTTGCTGTTAAACTCGGCTGAGCTTAGGTATGACTCAAGATGACAAGCAAAATGGGCTTAATGTCACGAATGCTGTCATGTACTTGGTATCATAATCCTAAGCTCTGTATTCACACACTGAAAACCAGGCTCCACAACTATTCTTTAAATCTGTTTAAATATACATCAGTTTGTTAGATGCCGTGTTCCATTGCAGCTCGACGTGTTTGGTCATCTGGTTTGATTTGTCTTCATGATTTGTTTACCCACTGAGACAATGCATGTCTTGTTAGCGTATTTGCTCTCTGTGTGAGTAAGAAGATTTGTGAATTTCTGTGTCATCACCAACCCATGGGGAATGTAATGCTCTCCCTTTCTGCCTGGCTGCTCAAATCTGAAAATGCAGAATAATTTCCTCTATGGTGTGACTATATGTGTGTAGAGCAATAAGGCTACAGGATGTCTTCAGGAAAATGTTGCACAGTGTCTTAAATTATGTTAGGGACCTTAAGTGGGCTTGACTTAGTGTCACATAGTGTTTCAAATATTCCATTGAGGTTTAAAGTTGCAGTTCTTTCGCCTTTTTGTTGTTGCAGATAAATGGTTTTGCATATTTTTATTTCAACCAGGAAGTTGGCCTTATATTCTAATGCAATTTGCATCTAAAAGGTTTGGGTTTTCAAGTAGTCAAGGATTCAGTATATTTTCTGGCCTGCCACACAGGAGAGCATTTGTTTAATGTATGTTGTATTATTTAATTTAAGTATTGCTTTGAAGCAGAATTATACGCTGTTCAGTTAAAGTGTGTTGTTGCACTACTTTTATGTTAAACTGGGAATGTTTGACAGTGTGTTTGTCTTATTTGCATAAATCTGACATTTATTTTCCGTGCAGCAACTACAACAGGCTGTGGAGAAGCGTAATGAAATAATTGCCAAATTAAGCTCCAACCTGCAAGAGGCCCTGGCAAGTAGAGACCAGGTACAACTGGAGGCACAGTCACTTGCTGGACAGATTCAGGCGCTGCAGAGACAGCTCCAGCAGGTAAGTGCCACTTAAAGCTAAATATGTTGGCAGCACTTCAGGACTATTGTTACCTTTAAAAAAAAACACATGCATTTCGTTACTCATGCATAGCAACTGCGCTGGAATATTCTCTGTACTGTCTTTCACACAGACCAGTGTAGAGTTTCTACGAATCAAAAGCCAGTCGGGGCCTGAAGTCCTTAACATTCATCGGCAGCAGTCTCACCATGGCTATACCTCCCAAGCTTCTGACATCAATCATAAGGAGGCACCATCGGAGGGATCAGGAGATGCAAGCCCTGGTCCACAGTCAGGTGCTGAAGGGTTCAGCACTGAAAGTAACTATGAGACAGAGACTGTTCTGCACAAGCTGAGGGCTGAGCTAGAAGAGGAAAGGAAGAACAGCCAGCGCATATGTGCTGAACTATCAGAGGAGATGGAGAAAAACCAACATGTGCTTTCTTTGCTCGAGAAGGAGAAGCAAAGGAATGAAGAGGAGCGAAAAGATAGGGAGGAGCAGCTACGAAACCTCCAGACCCAGTTAAGCCAAGTCCAAACTCAGTGCCTTGAATTGCAGCAGTACAAAGAGGAGAAGGAGAAGCTAAACAGAGAAGTTCTGGAGCTGAAGAAAAGGCTTCAGGAGGAAGACGATACAGAGAGGAGATTTAGTGAGGAAGTTGCCGGCTTTAACCTTCGTCTCCACAATCTTGAGGAAGAAAGACAAAGACAAGAGGAGGAAATGAAGAGACTCAAAGAGGAGCACAGAGAGGAGGTTGAACAAGTCAGGCAGCTGTTGGATGAGAGAGAGAAAGAACTTAAGTTCAGAGAGGAGGAGGTCATAGGCCTCAAAGCTTCTAAGAATCGGCAGAACCAAGCAAAAGCTGGTTTTAGCTGTGCTGAGAGGATTAGTATAGAAGAGCCGAATCTGGAAAGTGGACCTGATCTGGACAATATGAATACATCAATACCTGGTGACATTCTGATGGACCGCTACTTGTCTTCGGCTCCCATTGCATACTCACAGTCTTCACTGGTAAATGAAAGCCTTGAACAGTGTAGTCAGCTGGACATTTCTGCAGAATACAGGTGAGAGAAATTATTGTTGCAGTATTGTTGCCATATCTAAATGTGTTTCATTTTGCATAGAGGCTTCATCACTTGTGTTGATTTTACAGGCTATTAATTAAATCCCCATACTTGTCTTTGTGTCTCTCCACAGTTTTGAACTGAACAGTGAGGTGTTTGGAGATCAGCCTCTGTTGTCAATTTCAAACCGCCATCTTGAAGAACATGACAGCCTTCACAACACCTCTAGCCCGCAGCACTTTGTCCCTACGGCTGATGATTCCCATCCTCAGTCTCTGTCTCAGTGGCTTCACAACTCCACTTCTGGTGAGATGGAGATGAGTAAAATGTCTGAGCAGCACTCTGAGGAGACAGACTTGGAAAAGGAGCTGCTGAATCAACAATGTGGGGAGCTCCGTGACGAGCTGGCTCTTAAGGACAGAGACATGAATGTGTTAAGGGAGGAAGTCATCAAGAGTGCAGAAGAGCTGGAGGAGGCAAGAAGCAGGTACTGAAGTTGATCATGTCACTTTTAGGTAGCTTGATCTGTAGAAGTAGATCCCTTGATTTAGGTTTGTTTTGTTTTGCAAGATGTTCTAAACTTATCAAAATTAATTTCTTTGTACACAGTTTGGTTATGCCTGACTCACTTAAAGTTTTAGGGCAAATGTTTCTAATCTCCTAAAATGTCTCAAACAAGTTAAACAATTTATTTGTTTTTTAAAATAAAAAAACTTCACTAAGTAAAATACAACTGTTTTTTACGTACTTTTCACTATCTATGATTAGCAATGATGGTGTTGTTGTTTATAGAGTGATACTTATTCTCTTCAGAAGCATTCAGTTATTTACATATTATGGCTAATGTTGGCACTACATTAAATCTGTTGGGGCCAGATGAACACTCCCATATTTTGCTCCACAATGTGTAAAAACATGTATGATGGTAACATTTTACTGGATTACTGCATGAGACAAACATAACATATTTGGATAAAAAATAATTTATCATGGTTATTTTATATACTACTATTAATTAATATAAAAAAATGACTTTTTCTTGTTTTGACTAGTTACTCAAAGCTATTCTCTAAATCAGTTAAACATTTTAAATTGATCTGTCTGTTCAGGTGGGCCCAAGTAACAGAAGAGCTCAAGGAAGCTCTCTGGGAACTTGAAGAGGAGAAGGAGAAGAGGAGACATGTTGAGGAGGAGATTAACTCGAAAGCCAATGAACAAGACAACCTTAAGAACAAACTTAGTGCCTTATTGGTAGAAAGGGAAAAGGAGAATGTAGTAATGTTGGCAGAAGAGGAAGCTGAAATCACTTCTGAAACCTCCCGACTCGTTCCTGCTACCTCTCCATCAGAGGAGGAGGATAAAGTTGTAGGGGAGCTAAAGAAGGAGCAGGAGAAAGAGGCTGCGTTCTCGTCTCATCAAAAACAGCAGGAACTGCTGGTATCGTCTCTGCAGGAGATAAAGCAGACTGCAGACTCTGTCAAAGAGAGCCCGGAACTCAGAGATGAAAGCCAGCTTCAAAAGTTACAGGTATGCCTGTGTAATAAGTGGAATTGTGTTAGCTACTTAAGAATGCAAACATGCTAGTCTCTGCAAACCCTTGTCTACTGTTTTATGGAACTTGGTTCAGATAAATGTGAATAATACCATACAGCAGCAGTAATATGTTTGTGCCAAAACACTTCAAAAAGCTATTAATTGATAAGAAAAATGCATATTGTATGAAAAGTTGAAGTCATTTCCCTGTCTTCCTTTCTCAAGGCCCATTGTGAGCTTCTCATGTCAGAGCTGGATGAGACAAAAACAGAGCATAAGACCACATCAACCTTATTAAGTGAAAGGACTATGGAGCTCGACACAGTATTAAAGGAGCTGGAAACAACACGTGTGCAGATTCTAAATGTCCAAACAGAAGTGGAGACACTGCAGAAAGAACTGCAAAAGAGCCAAGACAGTTTTGACTGTGCTGAAAAAGAGAAGAATGAGCTGGAATCCCAGATCTCCTGTCTAAAACAAAACCTGGCCTGTTTGGAGGAGGTCCAGACTCGGTCTGTGCAGGAGAGGGAGGAGCACAGGAGAAAAGAAGAAGAGATGGACGAACGGATTAAAAAAATGGAACAAGTCCTAGAGGAGGAACTAGAGCAGTTTGAGAACATGCTGAAAGCCAAGGATGTTGAGGTTAGATGTATATAATGTAATAAAACTAGATTTACTTTTCTATGTTTTGCAGGTCTGTTTGGATTACTGTTGTCCAATAATTAACCTGTTCAAAAACATTTTTACAGATGACTGAAGAGAAGGAGAAATGGGAGGAGGAGAGACAGGAGAAGGAGAAAGAGTTCCTTGATGTAACCCATCTTTTGAAGACGAAAGAAGAGGAGGTAAAGGCCCTCACGGAGAAGCAGGTGTTTGCTTTGAAGGAGGCTACAGAGAAGCTTAAGACATCTCATCAGCAGGAGATAAAAGACCTGATGGAGAAACATCAACAAGAGGTGGGATTAACAAACTCCACAAATGTCTTTATGTATTTTCATTCAGATTCAGACAGCTTTTATCATTACAGTAAAAGAGAGAATTGCGTGATGGCTTGTAATTTCCTTGATCTGTCTCCACTAATGTGTAGATTTCAGAGTTGAACACTCACCTGGAGACAGAGCTGCTGAGGCAACAGGCCACTATGGAGGAGGAACAGAAGCGACAGATCAGCCTAATCAAACAGGTATCTGGAATTAAATGGAGGTTTCACTATACTACATCCTACCAAGAGTAAAGTGTTTGCCTGTTTTTACCATTTTCTGTATATTTAAAAAAAATAAATATTTTCTCTCATTCTCTTGTCCTGACAGGTAACTGAACGTGAGCACGAGAGAATGGTGTCAGCGCTGAATGCCAAACACAGTGAGGAGGTTAGTCAACTGAGGACAGAGGTGACTTTGGAGCTGAGGGAGAGCATGGAGGCTGCCCACCAGGCTGAACTGCAGCAGGCACAGGTATATCATACAAACACAGTATGTTGCAAAATATCACTTCTGTTTCCTGCCTTACGTGACAATTTCATCATCACAGAAATGTTTCACTTTCAGTTTTCTGTAACTTTAGAGATTAAGGTTTGCTGTACTTTGAACCAGTTACAGATAGCTATGGAGGAAACTGTGTCGACTATAATGTAAATGCAACCCCACAACTGTCTCTCTCTGCACATGTTGACATTAACAAACTCAGAAAAAGCTCTTGCATAAGCTGCATCTTGTGGTTTCATTCATTTAGGCCCAAAAGACCGTTGAGCTAGAAGCCTTGCATCTAAGCCTGAGCACGGTCCACTTGTCCCAGCTGGAGAACTCCCAGGTAAACTTGCAGCAGGAGCAGGAGTCTGCTCTCATCAAGGTCCAGGCCTCCATGAGGGAGACATTCGCCCAGGAAAGTGCACTCCTCCATGCCCGCCATCAGTCTCAGCTAGACCAGATCAAACGGCAGAACCAGGAGCAGCAGGAGAGACTGAGTGAGATGCACCGACAAGACAAGGGTGAGTGCAGACGAGAGTGTGAGTGCTTCTCAGTTGTTCAGCTGATGTTTTTTTTTCATGTCTGCCCTTTAGTGCACTCAACATGTGCACCATTATGGCTGTGAGTGAATCACCCTTATTGTTTTTGGAGGTTGTTCGGTGAAAGTAGAGCATAATGACAGATGTAACCTTCAGATTCTTGACCTAGTCAATCCTTTAATTTGTGTGTGTGTATATATCTTTGTTCAGATGAGTTGAAGCAGCAGTGGGAGGCTCGTGTTGCTGAAGAGAGAGCTTCAATGGAGGAAAAGCAAGCCAAAGAGGTTCAGGTGAGGCTTTATAACATTTTTATACAAATATTGCTTTATATCACTGCAATTAGTTGATTTAGCAGGCTAACATGGCCTTTAAACGTCTATACTGCCATTGCATATTCAGTTATAATTCAGTTCATCTTGGTATTCATCTTTTCTCAGGTTCTAAGGGCACAATGGGAGAAAGAGGCTGAGACCACACAGGGAAACTTTCAAACGTCTCTCTTGGAGATCCAGAACAACCTCACGGCCACACAGACAGAACTCGCCAGCACTCGAGACTCCCTTAGAGAAACCAACAAAGCTCTAAGTGAAGCCCAGGCAGCTTTGTCCCAGACCCTGTCAGAGCTGCAGGGGACACAGGCCAGACTGGAGGAACTCCAAACCTCCAGTAAGGAGCAAACCCAGAAACTAGAGGAGGAGCTGAACCAGGCCTGGGTTGACAGAGATGCTGCTGCCTGTGAGTTGAATCCCTCTACTTCCATAAAATCCTCTAAATTAATTATTTTATTGACGGCTGTTTTTTAATCTGTGTTTACTCTGTGAAAATAGACATGGTAGCAGCCTGACCATCTGACATCATGTTTTTGTCCAGGATACCTTATTTCAATTTGTAAATATTAGGGATTTGCAAGCCAGTTGTGTGTGATTTCAAATTATACTTATTGGTATTCCAAACGTCCCTTTATTTATTTTTTTGCATGCCATCTGTGTTGTGTCTTTATTTATACAAATTGTTAATCCTTTGCTTCCTGTGTTATGAATGCTGAATAGGTTCTCTGGAAGAATTGGTCTCTAGTCATAAGACAGTGCTGCAGGAGAAAGAGCAGCAAGCACTCCTCCTAGAGGAGAAAGAGCAGCAACTGCAGCAAGAGGTTAGTTCACTGTAATGTATAACATGTCATTGAATTGCAGCTTATTTCTCGTCTAAGAAAACACCTACACAACACATATACTCCTTGGCATTAAAAAGTTCATTTTCCCCCACTATATGTGCACTTCAGCCATTAGAGTTGGAAACGTACCAATGCTCAAATCTTAATTTCCAACATATTTTCATCTTTGTCCACCAGGTTTTGCGCCTGCAGGAGGAGAAGATCTTGCTCAGACAGAGCTCAGAACAGGAAGTAGGTCAGCTGTGGACCCAGCTGGAGAGCATGAGGACTAGTCGTCAAGAGCTGGGTGGTGAGATTAATACACCAGCTTGACATCTGCTTGACAGTGTGACAAAATGCACCTTTTACTTTGTTAGCAATTGCTGCTTGTAGTGATGGGACATGATACAGAGGGAACAAAACTGAAAGTTAATTTTCACACATCAAATGAATGTGGGCATTTGCTGTTATTGTGCCTTACCTTGTTCTGTCTTTTTCTGCTATATTGCCTTACAGAGCTGAAAGAGCAGCTGCTAGCTCGTTCATCTCGTGTTGATGACATCGAATGCCTGAAGAAAGAGTTTAATGAACAAAAACGAGAAATCCAAGAGCAGAATGAGGCTGAGCTGGAAAGTCTGAGAAGGTATTAGAGCACATGAGGCACTTAGGAAAACAAATAAAGTCTTGATGCATTTATTTTTCACAATTTTATATGTTTTAATATATAACCGTTAGAATATAAACTGATATCTTAATTGTGGCTGTTGTCACTTAAATCTTTAAATTTGTATTGGACACAGTCTACTCTGTCAGTGCTCCACAAAGTATGCATGTTTTATCTTCATCCTGTCTCAGGTATTTCGAGAAGCGGTTGCGTGCAACGGAGGAGAGCTACAAAGAGGAAATTGCTCTGCTCCAGCTGAGGCTGGTCGAAGGTGCCTTAGAGGAATCTGTGCTTAATACCACAGATGACAAGTATGTCAGTTCGTCTCTATGTAAGATAAGATTCAAGTACTTCAGTCCTACATAAATGTTTTTAAATATCCATGTCTTTCATCTCTTTTCAGTACTTTGTCTCAAGGACGAGCTGAAAAGGATGTTCTTTCTGATACTGACAGACTGGAGAAAGAGAAGGTAAGAGATGAACATTGTGATCTGCTATCTGTACAGTTTTCGATTTCAAGTTAGTGCTTGCTGAAGTTACTTTGTTGTTTTTCATCATATGGGTAATGAAGCGTTATTCTACCATACGTCTTATCCAGGAAATGCTTGACACTTTGAGGCTTCAGCTGGAGGAGAAACACACAATGGACCTTTCTGATCTGCAGTCCTCTTTAACTCTCTCCTTTAAGGAAGAGCTGCAGGAGGTCAGACGCTAACCTATACATTTCTGTGGTTATTGGCACATAGTGTCCTTTACTCTTTGGTTTACTTGTTTCGTATTAATACTTGTATATCAGGTGCGCTCAGACCTCACTGACCATTACTATGAAGAGCTGCAGGAGATGAAGACTCGTCATGCCATGGACCTGGAGCAACTCAGAGCCAAACTTTCTGACAGTCATCTACGAGGTACGACACTTTTATAGAATAGAAACATTCCATTTGGTATTGCAAGGCTGTTAACATAAAAAAATAACTGCAAATATCTTTATTGTAGAGCTTACCAAAGTCCGTTTGGAGGCAGCAAGTCAGGTTGAGGTAAGAAAACATAATTGGATGATATAGACACTAAATTAGACACTAATATTATTGGCAATTGATGCATTTTTTTTTTTAAATTTCTAATTAGGTTGAGGTTGAACAGAGGATATGGTGTCACAATGAGGAGCTGCAGACAAGAATGACCATCATTCACACACTGGAGAACAGACTGGCTGCCTTGAGTAAGCAGCATGATGCAGAAATGCAGAAGAACATGCAAAAGGTACATTTATAACCCTGCCTAGTAGAAAGGTATCCTACACAGTAAAAAAAACAAAACTGAACAGCATATACACAAAAACACAGATTTAATAATACAGTGTGGGACTTTTAAAACATGTTATTTAATGTTTCTTCCAACTGCTGCAGTTGAAACAGGAGTTTGCTGTGGAACTTGCCCATCTTGAAGAAGCTCTGAAACAAGAGAGGGAGCATGTGCAGGAGAACATGAAGAAGCTGAGAGAAGAACTTCAAGAGAAGCATGAAACTGAGATCGCTGCACTGAAGTCAGACCTTGACAAAGAGATGCAAGAGAAGACCTGCCTTGATAAAGCACTTCAGGGGGAAACAGAGAAGTTAAAGTCTCTACAGGATGCACCAGACAACAATGAGAGTAAGAGTTTTGACACGAGTTGTTAATACAAAGTTCTTAAACTACATCTTGTAGTCAGATCAGATGTTTTGGAAACTGGAGTACATTAATATGGTAATTCTCCATCAGTGTCTAACATGTTTATCTTTTAGATCCACAGGACGTAATGATGAGACAGAAACTGGAGGCACAGTTTAATACTGAGCTGCAAAAGGCAAAGAACTGCATGTCTTCAGAAATCAAGGAGATCACTGTTCTGCTTCAGGAGCAGGGTGAGGAGCGGCTACGCCAAGCCCAAGAAAGGTGAGATCGGTCTGAGATCAAGATCTCAAAATCTTGATTGTAGCTGGAGGTTGAGGCAATTGTCAAGGGTTAGACCTTAGAATCCAGAGTAACATCTGTATTGCAATGTTAAGCTTTGCTTTAGCTTTATAGATGGTTATCATACAGAATGTGTGGATATTTTTTAATTTTCAAAAACGGAACCGACACTTAAAAAATTGCAGATTTCATTATTGTTTTTCTTTCATGTTTGTGTAATTACTCTTAAAATGTAAAACTAAACGTTAAAAATGATTTCCAAAGTGGCTTCTTTAAATTATTTGTTTTTGTGACCAAAACTCCAAAAGATACTTAAAAGATAAAAATCTGTAAGTTTTATTAGACACAATTTTTTGTTGATTCATTAATGCGTCATCAGTATTGGCCCCCTTATGAAATTCAACAGTTGCTATACAGACAAAAATTTCAGGTAGCGTGCTGCTGTCATTGTCTCAAAACTAAATGCTATGCAGTACAACAGGTCACTGGAGACTGAAAATGCTTTTCCCTAAATCATTACAGAAACACTGTTTTGAAACCCCTTCTTTCTTACTAAAATTTTGTATACTTATTTATTGTCTGTGTGTTCAGTTTCCAAGAGGAGAAAGCAGCTTTGGAGCAGCATTTGGTCCAGAAGTATGAAGTGTCAGTGGCTGAGTTGAAGAACAAACTTGAGGCCGAGCTGGAACATGAGAGAGCAACACTACTGACCAAACACTCCCAAGAGATGGACACACTCAACGCCAAACACAAAGCACAACTAGAATCACTCAGTGCCAGTCACAGAGATCAGCTTGCAGCTAAGGCCGTTGAGCTTGAATCCAAGCACAATGCCGAGCTTGTTGCCTTGGAAGCAGCCCTCAGTTCCAAACGAAAGGAAGATCTTGAAAGCCTGGAGGCCGTTCTTCAGGAGACCAGTCAGGCTCAGCTGGAGGCTCAAGAAGCAGAACTGTCTCGCAGACACCAGGAAGAGAGAGATGAACTGGAAAAGAGGATGCTGGGTAATATGGACACTTTGGAGGCCACTTACCTGAAGGAAGTGCAAGTAAGGAAACACAAACCACAGAAAGTAATAATGACATAATTCGGGATGGGTACCGGACCATGATATTAAATAAGCTTCAGGTCTAAATTCTTAAAGACGGGATCAGTGAGCTCTGACATTATCTGGTCTCCTATCGGTAGTGGAAAAATTAAGAAACTAGATTATCTATTTATTACTACATAAACATTATCTTGCAAATTTTTATCTCACTGAGTCATTTCTAATTTGTCTGTGATACATTTTCACTATTCCCAGTCCAGAAGAGAGATCTCTGTCAGAGCTTGTGTGTGAGGGGCGGGATCAGCTCTCTCATTCACACACTGCAGCACAAACAAACACAGACCCTGCTCTTAGTGACAGTGGTTAAGAAGTAAATATTCAAAAGGGTGGTTACACTATGCCCGTTGCCGCAATTACAACAAGTAATTTGCGTCAATGAGTGGAAACACGATTCGTTTGTTGAGACATGAAATGGTCAGAGCATCATCTGAACCATCTTCAGAAATTGACATTCAGTGCTCAGACAAACTCTGTAGTGTTATCCTTTTTTCACCCCCTCTCTTACAAAATGTTGGTGTTGGCAGTGGTAGAAGAAGTACTCAAGAAGTAATCTTAATGTTGCACGGTGAAAGTACTGTTAAAAAAATGTCCTGCATTAAATTTTTTACTCAAAAGTAAAGCGTGAAAAAGGACATTTTTAAAAAAGTGATCTCAATTCTGCACTTAGTTTGATTAATTTTTCCTCTTAAGACAATTACAACAAGGAGCAATAAGAATACCACCGAAGTACCAGATCGATAAACATTATCTGTAAGAGTAGTATAACACTTAAAATCTTAATGGTACCCATCCTTTGACATAATACAATGCCTTTTGTTTAGTTTTCTCAGTTTGCATGTAATTTTTAATGCAACTGTCCGTTTAATCTCAGACACTGCACGATCAAATGGTTCAGCTTGAGGAGAGACATCGTCAACACCTGAGTTGCCAGAATTCAGAACATAAACAGCTGATGGAACGTCACAGTGCAGAGCAGATGTCCATCAGGGAGGAGGTGAGGAAAGAGCTGGCTCAGGTACACATGGAGAAGTTTAGAGCGATGGCAGCAGAGCTCAGCCACGTTCACAAGGTGAGACATGAAGATGGATGTTTGGCCAATACTCCCATACAGTTAATCAATGAAATTACATGCAGTTGAAAAATTCAGCAAAGGATTAACTTTTTTTCTCTCCATGATTTGTTCTTTTAGACTGAACTGGCTGCACAAAAAGAGGCCTTGGATACTGAACACTGCAAAGCCCTGGAAACTCTTAAGAAGCAGGTAGTTATCCAGCAAATCCTCCATTACATTAGTTTTTTTCAGTGTCTTTAAAAAGCCAAGAATTGGGTTTAATGTCACTACCATCCAGCCATATGTAATTATGGCATAAGTGTTTGAGGTACATGCTGACATGAAGGTGAATATAGATTATCTCTATTTCTATATTGTGAAGTTTAATATCCAGTCATAGCAAAACAGTGTTTCCTACTAATGGACAATCTGTTGTGATGGTTGGTCGTTATTCCTAACTTAAAGGACTGTGTTCACACAGCATTTAGAAACTAGGTAATTGATATCCAAAAATACAAAACAAAATGAGCAAATCTATTAGTTAAAATAACCAAGTAAGGATGAGACAGAAGCTTGTAAGAAGGTAATCTCTGCTATTTGACCTCTCTAGGTAAAACAGCAAATATCTTAGCAGTACTCTTTATGACACTAGTGTAAATATATTATTGCAGGATAAAATTTCCTCACAGCTGTCTATCTTATGACACAAATCATGTGTATCATTTTGACATGTATAAAAAACTTTCGTGGTTTATGTCGACTTCACACATTAAATTAATAATTCTTTATTGATAAAGATTTGATTTGTTTTAACATTTTGTGCACTTTCTCAGGTTTTAGAACTCGAGCTTCAACACAGCACTGCTCTACAGGAGCTGTCACGTTCTTTCACTGCTGAAAAAGAGCAACTCATGGAACAGCACCAACTCCAGTTACAGGTGTGTGTGTGTGACGCATGAGTGAGCATCACACTGCCTCGGGGTGTGCATGTGGGGAAGTTGTGCCTTTTACAGGGTGAATGAACATCTCAAGCTCTGAATTGCGGGATGCACTCCAAATTCACATCGCTTCTTCTTGACTTTATTGCTCATGAATTGTTCATAGCATATATCAAATCAAACTGCTCAACTTGACTTTTCCAGTAATGCTAGTTGCTTCTGTGTGTAAATAACAATTATTTTAAATGCACATCAAATGTGAGCCTAGTTTGCCTTTCCTGATGGTGCGCCTCTGCAAGGAGGCTACTGTTTGTGCCCAGTGCAGTCAATTAAAATTTGACATTTAGCACTATTAGTCACTAAGCACATGTTTTTTTGAAGTCATAGCACATCTGTTTTATGCATTTTATATTGAGACACATAAAAACAATTTCATAATACTGAATATTTGATATAAAAGCTGATAGAAAAAATGTTCCAGCATTATCATATGAAATGATGGAAGATCCAGACAGCTTAGACTATTCTGAAAAATGAACATGTGCAGCATGTACGGCTAGCCCCTATTATTACCAAGATAAGAGCTTAAGAGCAAAGGTACTTAAATGACCCTGAATACAGGGTTCGTTGGGTTAATGGGCGCCACTTGCACTCTTGTCACTGAGTCATTGTTAATCCTTTATAATTGTGTATTTTTGTGTGGATCCACAAAGTCTTTATTTTGGATTTTTTGCTCAGAAGCTCTTTAACTGTGACCATTTGACCCGTTGAATATTAGGGCATTAAAGAAACACACGTGTCTGTTGCAGGAGCTGAGGGGTGTCTCTGCTCGAGAATTGGAGGCATGTCGCAGGGAGCTTGAAGAGGAGTCGTCGAGGCAACGACAGCACTTCCTAGAAGAGGTGGAGCTCCTCAAAGTCCAATCAGAAGAGCGACTGCAGGACAGGATTAATCAGCTGAAGGTAAAAGAGGGGACACTTGGAAGAGATGAAAAAAGGATGAGACTGTTGATAGCTTAGAGGTTTCCATTTGATTAAGAGCTTTAATTAAATTAAACCACTTTTAAGGCAACCATATTTTTTGTAAATAATTAATTCATTGTATGTGAAAAATATAATAATCTTTCCCAGTTCATCTTTTAAAAGTTGTGTATTTATTTGACTCTGAGTGCTTGTTACATTATTATGTAATAGCTCTGGATTACTGAGAGCTGTAGAGTGTGTGAGTGGTGGCATTGCCCTCTCTAAGCTCCAGCTGCACCAGTTTGTTCCTAGGGATAGTTCTTTCTCTTGGACTCTCTCCCACTGGAGCTTTATTCAAACCCAGTTTTCTCATAATCCCACCATCATATATAGAAGTGTTCGCGTCCGTCTGTCCCTCTGCTCTCTGAATTGGTGTGCTGCCGGGTCGGGCATTTGTTGTGTTGCTGCCATCTGAACAGTGGCTAAATGGGATGGGTCTAAGCTTTTTATCCTCTGATGCAGAAGGTTTTAAGGCTGAAGGTAGTTTTTTTTTTTTCAGACATTAGCAGTTGACCATCTGAAATGTGCAATCCAGTAGTCAGCTTTAAGCCAGTGAGACATGGCCAGACATCTGGAGAATGAACAAACAGCCTGTGCACTGCAAGTTTTATTTGTATTTTTTTTGTAATTTAGTGGTCTGCATCTCCTAATTCATGCATCCACTTCACTTTCTTTGAAGACTGAGTTTGAAGAGCAGAAAGAGGCGGAGCTTGAAGACCTGAGGCGGAGCTTCACATCCGAACAAGAAGAAAAGGAGCGGAGTTATACAGGCAAAATGAGTCAGCTCACTGCTCAGCTGCAGCAACTAGACGCTGTGGTGGCCCAGGTACTAGGTACACACACACACACACACACACACATAATAATCATCCACAAAGTCCACAGTCGTTACGGGGTTTACTTTGGTATGCTCTTGCTGCAGAAAGAAAGCTTGAACTGGGCGTCACTTACTGTTTTAAGTGGAAGAAGGCAAGACTAGACAAGCCAGAAAAACATGTTGTATTATGGGTGTTATAATTCAAAGGACAAAACCAGGAAGATGAGAGAGTGAAGAATATTTCTGCAGAGGCATGGCATCCATAACCTAGATTTTCTTCTTCCCTTTACATCAGATTATATCTTGTATATCTTGTAAAAGAGATTACATGAATGAATCAGAATCTGTTCTGTGTGTGTGTTTGTGTGTTAAATGTTCAAACTGTCTTGGTTGTAGCAAGCAGTGGAGTTGAAACAATTAGCTGAATAATTGAATAGTCAATGAAGAGACAAATAATCAGTGACTAATTTCATAATTAAGTTATCTTTTCGCTCGTTTTACAAGCAAAAACGCTGAATTTTCCCCAAGTCCAGCTTCTCATTTGCGAAGATTTGCTGCTTTTCTTTGTCTTATGGGATAGTTAGACAATTATCTTTGGGTTTTGTGCTGCTGATTTGACAGAAAACAAGATATTTCATGATTTCACCTTGGGGGTTTAGGAAGTTACC
>OMNN01062487.1:19921-38396 GCA_900302755.1 Chromis chromis | reverse complement strand
TTTATTGATTTTGTTCATGAACACTGGTAATGTAGGTACATACAAGATACAGTCAAGCAATGAATGGCTAGTCTTGCATTTTTAAATGGGTAGTTATAGTATGTTGGTTTCTTAAAAGAGGAGGCACTTCATTTCAGTGACATAATAATAATAATAGATTTTATTTGAGAAACACTTTACATTGTAAAAAACAATCTCAAAGTGCTACAACTAAAAACATAAAAACTAGTAAAGCAAGAGGTTTGGATTGGAATTAATGAGCATAGGGTAAGCGTATGCCGCACTAGCATATTTCCTTCTATTCAATGCATCGACTTGACTAGAGGTCAGCAGTGCTGTTCACTCTGGCACAAATACATTATCTTTATTGTCATTTTGGACAAAGTTTGATAGATTTACTCTCATATTTTGCTTTGCTGTGTTATTTTTGACACAGTGTTCTTTTTACACTTGTAATGTCTGGATTAGATCAATCTGCCATGACTTAAGAGAATTTTCTTCTCTTTTGAGTGGGTTCTGACTGCTTCTGAAGAGCAGACCAAAACACTACCTAACCCAACGGAGACTGCGATGAAAGGTCTTATTGGAAGCAGCTTTAAACCAACTGACAGTCGGAATTGTGTTAGAATTGAAATTTGTATGTACTGCTATGTCCAAACGTTGAAAGCTGTTCTACCCTTGCCTTTGTTTTATTCTATTTCGTTTGGACAGTACCTGTTTTAAAATGTGCAATCGAAGATGGCCGTTTTAATATAAAGGGTAATTTGTAGCGAAACATTCTGCGGGTTATTGAGCAGACATACTGTAAATCCAACACAGCTTTTCCCTCAGAAATATGTTTGGTTATTAATTTTTTGGCTTGGACTTCTAGAGAAGGCATGTGAGGCCTCTGTGTAGGCAGTCTGGTTTCATGGGACTCGTTCTCAGACAGAGTAGTTCAAGATGCAGAACAGTTTTTCAGCTGCTTCTGAGAAAATCTGACTTTCTTTGTAAGAAGTGTGACCAGTATGTAATCTGTAGCTGTTGTTTGTACTATCCACTTGTCTTCAAAAATTAGTTTCAAAGAGCTGTTCAGAAAACGGATGGATGAAGCCTGCAAATGTTCTTGAAGCGTCTGCAGTCATCCCTTCACAGCACTGATGATGCAATCCTCCAGTACAGATTGTCATTTTAGTTCAAGCTGTTTAACTATGTTTATGTGTCTTTGCATATTAATAGGAGTTGAAGCTGCCCTTCACATTCATGAGTGGCCATATCCATGAACTACGTATCCACGTACCCTGGACCAAGCTGGGCTCAGAGCCTGTCGTCATCACCATCAACACTATGGAGTGCATCCTCAAGCTAAGGGATGGAGCCCAGGTTAGTTCTTTACTCTTTACTGGTATGAGAAACATGTTATTCTTGACTCTACTCGGGGCCAAAACAGGGCTGGCCAGATCTTCTTGTTATTTATGTGAAAGTCCTCATGCCAAAGTTAAGCTCTCTCATTCCTTTTTCTCTCTGTGTTTCCAAGAACTTTTGTAATGGTTTTGTTTTAAATAAACAAATGCTGATTTAAAAAAACAAAAAATACTTTTGTGCCCAGTAAGCTTCAGCCTGTGATGCAGTTGCTGTGTCAAAGGCATCCTTTAACTCTGTTTTGGTGTAAACTCACAGGAAGACGAACTACAAAACAGCATTTCATTTTCAGTTCATGCTGGGTTATAAGGTGTTAGTTGTGTTAAATACAAGTGCAGTTGGAAGAGTTTGTTGTGCACTATTATTTATTGAAGCTATGCTTGCCAATGACACAGCTCAACCATGTTATTCCAATTTGGCTATAGTGTGGTGAGGCACTTCATAGGCAGCACTTAAAACGTTAATTTGACACAGCTAAGTAGCAGTTGCTTTTGTCTGTCTCATCGAGCATAATTACTCTCGTGAGAAATGCATAGAAAGAAATAGCAAAGCAAACAAAGAACCAGAAGCAAAAAAAGTTGCTGCCTCATTGACACAAAATGATGAATTTGTGCCTTCTCAAATGGTGATTTAGATTTTCAAAAGTTTCTGGACAAACAGTACTTTGGCAAGTGCTGTAATGGCAGGCTGCACTGAGAACTGCATTTCAGAATTTTTGGATGGAAGCGTGTTTTCATCCAAACTACCAGAATTAACTATTGTCAAAGCTCTTTAAACTTATAAAGTGATACATCTGCCTTCGCTTTTTTAACAGATGGATTCCAGCATAAAGAATATATCAGCTATTGTTTTCTCCAGCTTTTTGTCATTGAAAAGTAGTTGATTCTCCTTTGCCATTCTGATTTCTCTTCAGCAGAGCACAGTACTCTCATTTAGCACATTTGTTCCTTTAAAAGAGAGACAGCTTCATTGACCACTGACCAGAAATATTCAAGGAACTCAAAACTGAGAGGTGACTTTACTGAATTTGACCAGTGCTATTTACTATTTGGCTATCACAACCTTTAGCATGTCAACTATTTAGTTTTGTCTTTGTAGTCAATATAATAATACCAATAATATCAGTAGGAAATTTCACCTTAAGCTTGGCTGTGCATTGTAGATAAAAATCTGAGAGCAGTTATCCCAAGAGAAATATTTATATTATTATATTTATTATAGTTTTTTGTAGTGTGGTATATGAAAGACATTTTTCTTAGATTTGTTTTTGCAGAAGAACCGGGTCCTATATGTTTGCCACCCATGCAGTTTGCAAAATTGAAATTGTAGCTCAGTGCTGGCCCTTTATGGCAAGGTTGAAGTTTCAAGGCCAGATGTCCCAGAAGAAACACATTTCAAGGGAAGTCAATTACAGCTAATTATATAGACTGCGGCAAAAAGATTTGTAACACATGAGTTTGAGCTGCCCAGAACTAATGGTAAATATCATACCATGCAGGTGGCTACTGCTCATACGATCAGGTTTCTAGTTCAGTGGAAATTTATACTAGTTTTTTATGCTTCATACACAGCTTAAGGTCACGTAGCAGTACTGGTACTGGTGTACTACATGCAGTCTCAAAACAACTATTTGTTACAGATGTTTTCTAAAAGGCTTCCAGTGAAGAAAAGATTTTGGGGGAATTGCAAATGACATTTGGACAAATTATTCAGTGGTATGTACACCCAAGAGACATAATTTGGAGTAAAGCCAGACTTACAGCAGAAATCCTTCTAGCATGTGGAATTTAAATGAGCCACTACACTTCTCTACTACGCTAGTGGGAGACAGGAGGCTGACTACTGTGTTCTGAAGCCAAGAAAATGAAACCAGTTTCCGTTATATGCTTTAGATTTGTGTAATTTGGTAACTTGCCTCTTACTATTATTACGTTAATTTCATCTTTATTACACTTTCAGTGTCACTATAACATTAAAAAATAGCAGTATTTGACTTGTCATCTCTACTTGTGACAGTTTCCCCCTTTGGTCGGCCCAGAGAGAATTTCTTTGATTGAAGTTAAAAGGTCGGTAGGTAGGCTTTTGTCATATCAGGCTCACAGAAAAGTTTGTACTTCTGTGGAGGTTAGCTATCATGTTCATATAGAATATAGGCCTCAGGTTTAATCAGATTCTGGTTGGGGTGCAGGGAGGTGACTTAGGTACATGCAACACTTGGGCCATGACAGTTCTCCCTGCAGCCCTCATGTAATTTGGGTGATAGCCCACAGGATTTTTAACAGAACTAAAAAAAGTTCATGTGTATGGAAAATCTTACTTGTTAGGTTTAGAAGATTACTAGTGTGTCTTTTGTCCAGTAGAGACAGGAACTTTGTGGTAGACCGCATTCGGCCAAAGTGTGGAAATGATAAATGATATCATTAATATGGTTTGTTTTCATAATTACTGTTAAAGCCTGAGCACTGGCCTGTAAAAACATCCGCACATCTTTTGAAGTTCATTAAGGGCTGTGTAATTTGACCGGAATTATTTGGACCTTTTTAATGTTCGTGTTTCCCCTTGAGAGGAACTGGGTAATATTAGGGATATTCAGATTGCTCAATAGGGCCCATCTGCAAAACACCAAGAGCAGCTCACAATTATAGTTTCCAGCAAATGTGGAAATTTGGGCGTTTAGCAGCAGTTGGAGATTACAGCTCCTGCTGACAGTGTAATTGCTTAAAATAAGCTGTAATGAGGACTTGTAGTGCAGAAAGTATGGTAATAGAAAAAATGTTGTCAACTTGTTTTTGACATTAATTTTACAAACTGGAGGCCATTTCCAAACAAAATGCATTAGGTTTTATATGTGTGTTATTGTGTCCTGAAATCACATAGTGTTCTGCAGCAAGCTTAGAAATCTACATACTTTCTTTAGTCCACATCTCTATTTATAAATCACTAACATATTTGTTCAGTTTACAGATTGATTGTGCATGAAGATAAAATGGTTGTAGTTCACTGGTCAGTTAAATTATTAGTGTGTGGGGACTACATATAAAATCAGACCGAGCACTGATCTGTACTAAAGAGTTCAATGTATGTAACAGGAGATTGGTCGTATAGATGAAAGGGTTTTGTAGTAGTCAACCCTAACTTCTTTCTTTTTTTCTAGTGTAAATGTGCACTCAATGTGGCCCCGCTTGAGTTACTTGATATGAATGAACTGTTTGAGGTGTCCCCACTCTAAATGAAAGAGCAATCTGAAAATGCCAAGACCTAAGCTAATGCAGTGTTTTGGAAATCTGTCCCTCCTGCCACTGTGGACACTGGAGTTACTACTGGAACTCATAAGGTGTCCATCTAGTGTCCTAGTTGCCTCATGGAAAGCATTAGCAGCAATCTACTGTTTTGAGAGCTTCACACCAAACTGTCCACTATATTGTGGACTATCCAGGACATTTTATTTTAATTTCATGAAATAGATTTTTGTCATTCTGTGTCTATTAACTGATAATACACAAGCTCTGTAATGCAATGCAGAACTTTTGGTTCAAGGCATTAATGCCTCAAAGCTTCACTTTATAATCAGGAGCTGGATAAAACTTTTTGTGGTAGATAGAATTTATTGTGCTGCTTTATTTTCCAGGTTTGTCCATATATTTGTAGCAGTAACAGAGATGAGCAAGGTCACATATATTATTTGATTACACTTTCTTAATGAAAGACCTAACAGCAAAACCTGATGTAATGTTGCAAAATTACGAGCACATTTTGTTTCTCCTTGACAACTTGGTAAACTGCTCCAGATGTTGAAGATGAGGTGTGATCAGCAAAGACAGAAAGGAACTGGCTGGACAGCAGTTACAGTGGATCATAACACTCTCAGACACTCTTTATTTTTTACGAGACAAAGATAAGGGCTTGGGTTTACTGAGGAGAGCCTTTCTGGTTTTGGCTCAGCTCACTGCTTGATCTGGGAGTTTTATGGCTGCTGAGTGCATTTGCCACTGATGTGGAGGTTCTGATTGATGCATTGCCTCAAGATGATTTGGGGAGGTGCCTCTGAGACTTGTTGGTTTGGCATATGGTCCTACTAGGGCCTTTCTTCTGTTAGATTCCTTCCAAACTATTTTTAGGGCTTTACACCACCAAACCTCATTGCTCCTAAATAATGGGTAATACATGTGAATTAGGAAACCCCTTCTTGAAGACTTCTTAAAAACCCAAGTTATTCCATTGCTAAAGCTACTACCTACTACACAAAGGCATGCTACTTTGACTTTTATAAGTTGGACCAAAAGTAAGAAAGATGTGATATTTCACTTATGTGTATCAAAACAGGTTTCAAAACACTGTGACCTGTTGTGCAGCTATACTTTGGATCATACTGCTTTAATGTGTGGTTTTGCCACCAAGGGCTTCAATCCACAACCCACTAAATAGGAAATCTGGGATGTATAGACTATCATAGTTTCTCTGTGTGTAGCCTATGTCAGTGGTTTACTGTAATTATACTTTATGGTTTGAATTGATATATTTATTTCTCATTGACAGATCGTAAACATGTTATTAATTTATGAGCCAAAACATTTTGACCACTCATAAGTGAAGCAAAAATGTTGATTATCTCATAACAAGGTGCTAAGTACTGCAATGTACTAGATAGTTAGTGAACAGTAATAGGTATGTGGGATGCAGGAAAAATGGGCAGGTGGAAAGTTTTGAGCTCCTTTGACAAAGGGCCAAACTATTGACTGGGTTGGACATTACTTGGCCAGAACATCTCTGAAATGGCAAGGCTTGTGGAGGACGGACAAACCATGACCTGCTGACAGGGTGTTGGAGGATGTACTGGAATAAGCCTGATCAGTAGCAGCCACACACCATGACTTAGAGCAGTTAAATAATCTGACTATATTCTTGTGTCAGTTCGCAAAACCTTGAACATGCCAATGAAATGGACCTTCATTTTCAGTGTCTATAGTACACGGTCTCTTCTGACAGAATGAAACCTAGTGTATTTGTGCCTATTCAGCTCATCTTTCACAAGTCAAAAAACACAAAGGAAAAAATTAAAGAAGTCAAAGAAAAACAGCCTGTGGAAGTTTGCAATCAGATAGCACAAACTGGATAATCTCTGTCCCAATGCCATCCGGAAATCTTGCCTTTGATTCTCCGGCTTGCAGGAGTAAATGAGTTTCAGAGATTGCACGATAAATCCATCTGATCATCAGCTCAGTGGGGCCTTGTCTTCATGACTGAGGATACGCAGGACAAAGACGTGGAGCTTTGGAGAGTCTATTTTCCTTGAATCCAACCCCCTGTAGCAGTAACAGAACCCATCCCGGACTGTAAATAATAAAAAGATGGAGTAATGTTGGCACACTGTGGACTCCTCAGGCAGGTTGGAAGCGAGAGCATGCATTCTGATGAGACACAAAGAGAACTATAGAGAGACAGATGACTTGTTGAGTGTATGTGCTTGGGAGTGGTTGAAAAGGGTCAATGTGTGTAGGTGCCTGTATGTAGTTGAGGCCAAATTTTTTTATACCCATGCCAAATTTGGATTTATGGTCATTTTTTGTTTGACCAGTTAGTTTATTTTTGGCTTGAAAAGACATGGAAAACTGACAAAGGATGGCTGATGTGATGACAAATTTGAACTTTTTTTTCCATGTAAAAATGCAATGTCCAAGTTTGTCTGTCTTTTTTGAGGAAATGTGGCTTTCTACACCATTCCAAATGGTCCTGGTAATTTCTACCACATTCCAGAGCATTCTAATACACTATAAATTAAGAGCAGCTGATGCAGTAGTTCTCTCGTCAGTTAGTCAATTACAAGTCATGGTTAAAACCAAAGAGCTTAGTGAGCTTGCTATTAAGGTCCATCACTGAGAGAGACTTGTGCATCGTGGCTACTCACAAGACGGAAAAAGGCTATAAAGCCATATGCCAGTGTTTTGAAGTGCCAGTGGCAACAGTACAAAGCATAATCAAAAAACTACAAGGAATTGCACAATGTGGAAAGCCTCAAGGGGCTTGGGAGGAAAACCAAGTGACCCCTGCGCTGACAAGAATGGTAGTGTGAGAGGCCAAGAAGAATCCAAGGACCACCACCAAGGCCATCCTGACGAATCTAAGCAATTCTGGTACCAACATCTCAAGGCAAAGTCTCTAGTGGAGATTGCACAAATCTGGTCTCCATGGACACCAACCCAGAAGGACTTCACTTCTCCAAGATGGGGATGCAAACGTTCACCTAGCCTTTGTAAAGCTCATTTCTACAAAGGAGAATGTTGTTGGTCATCAATTCTGTAGTCGGACGAAATGGAAAAGAAGTTGCCTGGAACCAGGGAGGTGGCTTTCGTTTGGTGAAAGAAGTCAGAGGATTTGTACCCCAAGTACACCATCGCCACAGTCAAGCATGTTGGTGGGAATGTAATGCTTTGGTGGTTTTTCAGCCATTGCGCCAGGCAGTCTTATCAAAGTAGAAGGCACCATGAGAAAAGAGGACTGGATTAGTGGAAGAAAGCATCAGGCAGTCTGCAGATAATCTTGGTCTTGGGCAACATTGGACCTTTCAACAAGACAATGTTGGTAAAGACATTGTTAAAAGAAAATAATATCAGCATCCAGAGTCCAGACTTGAATCCCTTTGAGAATCTGTGGAAGGAACTGAAGACCAAAGTGATGGCAAGGAACCGTTCAAACCTCAAAGACTTTAGGACTGTTGCTGTGGTGGCAATTAAATGCTTTAGTGATGACTGGGCAGCCATTTTTAGTAAAAATGCAAATAAAAAGCAAACAAAGGAAAAAAGCAACACAACAAACTTGCGCTCTGTTGTTTTTCCCTTGTAGTTAAATGGGGATTGGTTGCACATAAATCTAAAAATGACTTGTAATATCGATTATTTGTCTCATATAGGCAAGATTTGAGATATTAGAAATGTGATTGATTCTGATGAGTGGGTGTTGGTGGCCTCAAGCCAAGCCAGCTGATGACAGAGTTGTTTAATGTCAGGAAGGTTTCAGTGCTATAATAATACAGAATTTTTTTGGGTCAGTAAGTCTGTGTTTAATGCTGAACAAAATCCTTATGTTTGTAGTCATACATCGTGTCTACCGGCCAACAAGACATTTTCCATCAAAACATATTCTAGGACTTAAAACCAATCATATACTGTAATGCACTATGCTGTATTTATCTCTCCTCTTACTCAAGTCTTCAACAAAGTGACCCATTTCACTCATCTATGTTTGGCATTCCAAACTGATTTAAAGCATCTGCAGCAGGCTATGCACAAGTGTGTCATTCCAGCAAAAGGTCTCGCACCCAGCCAACACTGCTTGTGAATCAGCCAAAGCTGCACAAACCATAGCGTTACACTGCTTTGTCTTTGAGGTTTGGTGAAAGTTTGGGTTCCTGGTGGGATGAGTTTACTACAGCTCCGCAGACGGTCCTCAGACACAGGAAAGCAGCTGGGGGAAAAATTAAACCCGGTGGCTTCCTGCATCCAGTGAGTCAAGTGGTGATCAATACACTGGGCAGGATGCTGCTGCTCCACGGTTTAATCCCTGCTCTCAGGCCATCCGGACTAGAGCAATCCCTCAATGGAGCTTATTACTTGCTGGGTGCTCCTGGTGATATTGTAGTTGGGGAAACGATTACCTTGCAATTAAGGCTAATGTTCGCTCTATTAGTACTTTCTTCTGACAGAAAATCTGGGAGGATATTGTGTTGCAATTTGGAAAACTGTTTAACGAGCCTTAAATCTAAACAGACACTATAAGAAGTGATTACATTAGTTGAAGGAAGTAAGTTTACCATTCAATGTTGGTTTTAATATCATTGCGTTTCAGTAGTTATATTCCACAACAAGCTTCCATTTCGTTTGTTTAATTTCATGTGTGTCTTGTACAGCGGCCAGATGTTTTGTGTCAATTTTCATTTATCCCTCGTCATGTAATCTAACCACATTTATAGAGATGGATATTTTTCTTCTTTGAGTGAGGCAGAAAGTCACAAAAAGGAGTAACACAGTAACTTGTTGCCTCTGTTTGCATAATTCCATGTTATACAAACTGTGGGTGGTCTGTGTTTTATGTTCCAGAGTGAGTGTGACCCCATTTAGCAGACCCTCACCCCTTGACCTATGAATAATTCCACTATTATTTTACAAATGATGACGGCATGCAAGGCAAGACATTTTATCCAGTAAAATATGCAGACGTATGCAGAGCTAAGCAGTAGCAAGCTATTTGGTATAGTTTCTTTTTCTAGGATGAGATTCAATTGTATTGATAAATATACAGTAGAATTTATCTATAAAACATTTTCTTGGTAAGACATCAATTCCTAACACCAGGGTAATACTGATTGTGGAGCTCAAAGAGTTTGCCCATATTGGTGAGGTTTGCTCTTATCTTTACCAATCTGAGCCCCTATAGTGTGTGGGTAAGAGAAGAAGAATTTAACATGAATAGTTGCACAACATATCAGTCTCACTGGTGAAGGAGAGAAGACAAGGTGATTCGGTTGAAAACTGATATAGATGCCTGACAATCTAATAAATCCCCAGATCCTAAAGGGGTGTGTCCTCCAGGCTTGGCGTTGAATTTACATCCTATAATTGAGTTGCATTTCTTCCTGCTCAAAAATTACAGTTGTAATTTCAGTTGATAGAACAGAGGACAGACACAGGAAGGCTGGTAATATCACAGAGAGTTAAAGGAGCTCAGGTGGGGTCTTGCTGTGTGGAGTTAGCATGTTCTCCATGTGCTTGTGTGGGTTTTCTGCTGTTTTCTGGGTGCTCTGGCTTCCTCCCACAGTCTAAAGGTGTGATTGTGAGCGTACATGGTTGCCTGTCTCTCTATGTTGACCTTGTGATTGACCTGTCCAGGTTTTACTCTGCCTTTTGCCCCATGTCCGCTGGGATAGGCTCCAGTGTGCCTGCAGCCCTCTACAGAATGAAGCAGTAATAGGTGATGGATGGATGGATGGATGGATATAAAAGACACAAAACCATTTTCAAATTTATCAGAACTGAAATGTTTGGCAACTGCTTTGTGTTGTTAATGTTTGGAGAACTACCAAACTTTTTTTGTTTTAGAGCTTGATGTGCAGCAAATTAACACGTCCATTTTAAAGGTTCAAGTTCTCTCTTCCAGAACTGCATGCTTGAATTTGTGATATAGTTGTAAATAGGGAAAGCTCTTCAACTGGAAAATCAGCCAGCCCAGTAAACAACCAGGTATAACACAGTAACAGATGGTTAATCCCCTGCTACTTGCTTGTCTGAAATCAATCAATTCCAATTACTTAGTTAGTTAGTTAGTTAGGTAATTAGTTTAATAATTTCTAAATATATTTGTATTTAAAAAAAAACAGAGGACCACACTGTGACTGTTGACCAGAGACAGGCCTTTTGTTTTATTTGTTATGTAAATTATACAAGTTATGGAATTAAATGTCTTACTTTATTTAACTGATGAAATCAGTATGAGACCTGGGAACCATGGACAATGACGAAGGGAAAAATCCAAGATGTTACAAACGTGCAATTGAAGTGATTTGTTGTTTAGGTACTGCTGACAGTTTCCCATCTCTCATGTAAGCTGATGGATGTTGACAGTACCTCAGTTGCTTTGGATCCAGTCTATAAAGGCTACACAAACATAATGCCTGCTGCATTCCGCTTGCGTGCTCAAAGCTCCAGCAATATGGCTTTGGTATTTCTCAACATTGACGGAAAGTCTTCTCCCATTTCTTTCTGTTTGATTTATTCTATCTTGCTGGTTTCAGAACATTGATACTCTCCAAGAACACTTAGGCCTCTACAGTTTGTGCCTTCCAGCTGCACCTCACATGTGCAATTAAGTTGTCAGAGTAGCCTCAGCCACTGCCTGCGCTGTTCTTGGAGGCTGGTGCTTACATTGTTTGAAGGATACTTATATATCTTGCAAAATGTGCTTAATATTGGGTATGAAATAATGGGGAAAGCTCAGAAAACGGATGGTTCTGTTTTGACAGATGAATGTCAGTTTATGTTAAAATCAGGTCCTGACCACTAGTTGTCAGCAACTCACCAACATAAAAAGAAATATCTTCATAGAATGCTCATTTTCCTTACCATTTGTAATGATGAAAAATTATTTTCATTTTGTGAAGAAAACTAACAATGGTTTGCTCCTATAGATTAACTATATGATACATAGTTGGCAATAACAGTGATAATTGTTATTTGGCTAAGAAATTGACAGATTTGAACTAATGCTATTTCCGTGTTTGGGAATTCCCCTGTGTGTGTCGTAATTGACTCGACTAAGATGTGTGTGTGTGTTTTTTTTTTTTGCACATGCCTGTGTGTGAGTCTGCGTATGTCAGGGGTCTGTGCGGAGTGTTTTATTGTAGCTAACACATTGCAGTTATTAGCATTAGGGGGTAGCTGTGCCAGCGTAAGCAGCATGCCTCACATGCTCAGCCTGGGCTTGTGGTTAGCTGATGGAGACATCTGAAGGACCAGAGCCTCTCAGATCTAAATCGGGAACAATTTCTCCCTCTTTCCGATTCTCTCTCGATGTCTCATTTTCTTTTGATTTTTTCCCCCGCCACTTTCCTGTTGTCTCACTCCTATTTTTTTTTCTTTTCTGTCATGGCTTCATGTTCTCTAATCTTTGGTTTTCTAAGTTTGTTTTCATTCTGTGCTCTCTTTCTTTATTCTGCTCTTTCCTTTATGTTTTCTGCTTTTCACTGGTGAGCGTTAGGTATGTTAGGTGAACACTAAAAGAGCAGTTCACCAGCATGAACATGGTATACAAATATCAAGGGGTCACAGAGAAAAATTTGAATGGGCTTCAATTGAAATTACAGTGGTCTAGACTGTTCAGCCTGGCTCCAAATTCCATCACGGCACCTACATCAGGACTGGTCACTAGCCTGTCTGAATTCCTTGTTCTTGGCTTTTAATCAAGTCTTGGGATTGGAGTTACTATGACTTAAAATCTTTTGTTTGAACAGAAATTTGGGAAAACAAACATTGTTAGCAAGGATAAAAGAGGTCTGACCTCAGTGCCCCCTCTACTTTGTAATGTCTTACTGCTGACCTGCTTACTGTTGTGGGGAAATAACCAGCAAAAAAAGCTATTTTGTAACAAAGAAACCGATTTCATGCGTGAATACACTGGCTTTGAGATTTATTAGATTAATGGAGAATTATGCACACTTTAACTGGAGCAGCATCAGCTACTGTACTGTAAACACAAGGTTGGTTTCTGCTGGTATTAGCTGAGGGCTGCTTGTAAGACTAAAGAAAATGGCTTGGGATTGGAACCAGTGTAACAGGTCCTGACTAGAGGTGAAATGCACTTAAATCTGTCACATTTTATAATAAACAGTAATGGCACTCGCTGATCCATGTTGCTGAGATGCGGTAGGACAGACAAAACTTCTGTACAACGATAAAGGGGTTTCTTTACAGTGAAGGTGGTTTTATTGTGTTTCACTTATTTCAGCCACTTGTTGTTCTTCTACTGTCCCTCGGATATAGATCTGTACTAAAACTGCAACCAATAGTCAGATATGGATAATACACAGACAGCAATTGTACAAGAGGTCCAAATGAAATACTCCGAAGTCAGAAGCCCTCCTGTTTCTCCCCGTGGGTCTGCTCTGTAACTGGGATCCCTGTTTGTCTTTGTTGTTATTCTGGGCATGTTGGAGGCAGATATTAAACATAGCCAGTTTTCCTTGGGTACAGCGGAGGCACTCTTGGCAGAGACCTCCAGCATGACATCACCAGTGTCATTGTGATTTCTCCTGCTTCGGAGTGAAGTAGTTTAATAATTATGCACTCTCCTTTTGGCAGGTACTTTGGAATCTTTTGTATGTCCCTACTCCCCCTCTTTGATGAACATGCTCAAATTCTGGGCTTCTGAAAGAAAGAAGGAGTTTGCTTGTCAAATGAACCTAGTGCTTTCATTGTAACAGTTTTCAGAGATAAAATGTGCTTAGTAACACTTACGGACCTTGTAAACAACCGTCTCTCCCTTTAATGGATTCCAAAAAATCCCACAACTCTGTCTATTCTTTGTTGTGGGTGTTCTAATTATCTAGGTATGAAGGTTTTGAAAAACACACATTACAGATCATTTCTAACTGACTATAAAAATTTAATAGTTTTTATCAAACCAGGGTTGGATTCATATTGGTCAGTACCCAAGTTGGTACCAGAATTGTAGTGTTGTGGTTTCACAAAACAAAATTGACTCTTCAAATACTTTTTTTCACAAAAACAGCACATTCATCGTCTGTATATATAAATTATGTATATGTACAACCGAGCAACTCGGGTGGTGTTGGGCTGTGATTATGGAACCAGCAACAAAGTCATACTGAGTCGACTAAAGTGGTTATGTGTAAAAGATAGATTATTCTATGCATTATTGTCTTTCCTTAAAAATATTATAGCTTCAAAGCTGCCTGAAGTTCTTTACCAAAACCTCTTTTTTTTAAGCAATGAGATTCTGTGAATCTACCATTTTGCTACAAGAGGCCCTAAAGCTAATAGAATCTAGCATAATTAGGTGGCACAATTATTATACTAATAATTAATAATAATTAGTTTTTACCAAAAGTAAGATCAAATGGCATTAAGAGAACGTTCACATCCAGAGCAATGCGTGCTTGGAACATGCTACCAGAAATAATAACTCTGGAAGAAAAAACAAAGATATTTAAATCCGTAATGAAACAATTTTTATCAACTAAAATACACTGAAATGAAATGAACTCTGGCTGGAGGTGTAGGACATATTATTATATGTATTTTACTATGTATTTTGTATGTTGTAATGTATTTTTTTGTATTTTATGAATTGTTTTGTTGTACCCCAGGAACAACAGCGACAGCTCAGCTGTGCTAATGGGGATCCCATCAATAAACATAAACATAAACATTAAGTAACTGTGCCTAAAATGATCCATTGTGCTATTTAATAAAATGTGCAGACTACTAACTGTTAGTGTGTTACTGAAATGTGTAATGTATTCATGACATACATTTTTACTTGCATTTTATCATGTGTTGCATATCTAAAAGCATGAAAGTCGCTATTTCTTTTGGTTGAATACATTGACACATAGTGAAAAAGGTGTGCTTCAGTTACTGTGACTCACACTTTATATGCTCAGAGAAATACGACTATGGAATGTATATTTCAATTTATATCCAACAGAACATTAAGTACATTTCAGGACTGCAATATTTATTTTGTGCACTATATCCACTGTAAATAGGGACTTCCTTTCCCAGTAGTGGATTTAGTTGCTGAAATAGAAGAGGAAAGAGAGAGGAAGACCACATCTTTGTAATGAGCTGTTTTCATTGAGATAATTATTCAGAATGTCACACAATGTGATATTCATCTGGGCTAATTTCAGGCTCTAATCCCTCCAATCTGCCATGGATTCCAGCTGCATGGCTCTACAGTGTTTTAGAATATGTATCTTTACATTTAGGCTGTGTGAAATACTGTCCAGATGAATTTCTATGCAGCGCTGTATGCAACTATTTGTCTTTAGTGTATGTCTGTTGCTCATTTCTGAGTGTTTTGAATGTGGGGGGAGATTGTGTGAAACTCTGTCCCTACCGCTCTAGCTGGCAGTAGCCCTCTGTACTCTACCTCTGAGGAGAAAATGAACCCCCCTGTCTTTAATCATGGTAAAATAGCTTACTACATTTGTTACAGTTTCATTAAAAAGCCATTAGCGGCTAATTTTTAGTTGAGCTGATGGATGTGTTTGAAGCCCAGGGACGTTAAAGAGAAGGTAATCTGAGTCTACTGTGATGAGCTCTGTTCTTTTTAGCTGAAATTCCAGTTGGGTTGTCATCAGTGGTTCCAAGCAGCTTGTGTAAAAGAAGTGGCTGCATACCATTTGACATTACTGGAACCATCCCAAACTGTGACAGTATGTTTGAAGCACTGAGCCCCTTTTCATGTCTCATTCTGCTTTGTACCAGCTGTAAATCATTGCTATGAGAACTAAGGTCATCGCCGTTAAAACAAACTTGAGACTAGCTGGTTATCGGTGGAATGAGAAGCTCTAGAAATAGTGGATGGATGAAGATGACAGTGACAAGCTGGATTACCCATAAAGAAAATGAAACATGAACAGAAGCGAAAATTAATAGAATGAAAGCAAGGAAGGAATCTGAATAGATGAAGGAGCATAAACTGTAAGAGAAAGTTGATGTGAGGGGGAGAAATGAGAACTAGCAGCACTAAAAACAGAGGCACTGTTTCGGGAGCAAAGGAGTCTGCTCTCTGCTGAGTGTGTGTATCACTTTAGCAGTGAGTGTTTTCAGTAATGTTCTGGAAAAACAGTCTGAAACCCCTCACATACACAGTGTAATCTATGAATCACTGGGAGCCAGTATCGGAGAGGTTTTCTATTAGGTTTGAAGAGTCAAAACATGTTGTCTGCGAGTGTTTTCTGTAGAAACGGGGAGGAGGTCTGATTGCTGGATGTTGCTCTTTGGATCCTGACACGGGGGGACAGGGCTCCTACTTGTCATACCCAGAGTGTGTCTTTGTTTGTATGTGTATATGAGTAATTTAGAGGAGGAGGAGGTCGGCCTCAGATAAGGAGCTATTGGGTTTCCTTCATTTATTTTCTCACTCCATAGGCGTTCGCCCTTCCCTGCCTGGCCTCCAATCTCCAGGCCTGCTGCTTTGATGTCAGCATGAGTTCGCCAGCAACCTGCAGAGGAAAAACAACAATAACAGAGAGTGTGTTTATCCAGCAATGGTCTGCATGCTCCCATTAATCTGCTGAAACTGTGTGAAATTTACCAGTTTTGAAAATGTTTGGCTTTGAAAGATCAGGCAGTTGCAGGCAAGCTGGGTAGTCAGCTGCTAATCCCTGCTAATACTTTTTTAAATGTTAAATTGAAAAAAAAAAAGTATTAATTTGTAAAGGAAAACAACAACAAAATGCCTGATTATTTTTTTCAGAAATATGCATTAGGCAGTAAAAACAAACTCTGACCAATAGATGTCAAAGAGAAGGCCTCAAATGACAAGAGTAATTAGTCTGCTTCCCAAAACACACTTTACATTGAGTGACACATATATAATTTTCAGTAAGCTAGAATTATTTTAAAGAGTATGTTAAAGTTATAACTCAAACAGTGTCACCAGATGGTTAGAAAACATAGTCTGCCATGACCTGAAATGACTTGAAATGGCTCAATAAAAATACTAGATGTTTTTGGCCCTCAGGTGTTTATATCACAGTTTACATATAAATTACGTTGTCAGTGGCAGATATGATGTGACTGGTTTCTGGTATCTGTGGGTTATAACTGGTTTATTTTTACAAGGCAAACTGCGTTGAGTATCTGCAGAGGTGCTGTTCCTAATAGCTGGAGGTGGTGGTGGGGTTCAGCTAATGTGTTGCGCAGCTCACATGAGTTGACCCTTCAGACAGGCTCAACACACCGCGTCCTGGTCTCTGACTGAGCCAGACGTCTGCAGGGGCACACAGGTCATGTCTGGCCTTCCTGTGCCCTAACCCTCTATGGGTGCCCACTTACCCTCTGAGTAGGGGGTCCCCCCTGGCCTGTCACTCACAGGGACAGGACCTGCTTCATTCTTCTGCGCTTTTATTCTGGTCTCATTTTCTCTCTCACTCTTAACGCCTCTCAACTACCTTTGGCCTCGCTGTCTCACGTTCTCGCTCTTTGTTATTTTTTCCACTTATCTCTTTGTTTCTTGTCTCCCTTTTCCTTTTTAACTACCATCATCTTTGGTCAACAGCTGAGTTGACATGCCTGCAGGGGAAGCAGCCCCCCCCTTTTCCTGGTCCTTCTGTCTCTCTCCTTCTCTACCCTTCCATCTCTCCCTCCCTGTCCTGTGCCCTGCCGTGGCATTGGAGGGATCAGTTTACCCGGCAGCAGCTGAGGCAGACTTCATTTGTCCCAGGGCTTCCCTCTGAAAAGGCATTTTTCGCCTCTGGAGAATTGCTCACTGCCCACGGTGACATTGAGCGCTTAATTGCGCTACTTCCAAATTTGGCAGTCTTGTTCTTTAGTGGCAGTTCAAGCTGTTGAACTCAATGTACTCTTGGCTTGCAGGGCTATGCATTCCTTTAGGTATAGATATGAAAGCCTACAGGGAGGGAGACTGTTTCTAATTCTAATGGGCTCCAGTATTGTATTGTGATGTAAACTAAACACTGCAACATGTGAGTGTGTCTCATTATGAGTTTACCTAATCTAAAAAGCACTGTTTTTTTTCCTTTTTTGTGTAATAACTGTAAATATTACACATGCAACTTTTGAAGTGATGACAAATTTCCAGATGAAGTGTGAATAATGAGCAACAAATTTACATCTTATTATATGCCAATCTCCATTCTTTGGAACCTTGATGAAGTATTTATTATTCCTTCCTCTTTGTTTACTAATTCCCACCACTCGCTGATGAGGAAAAAACTGCTCGCATGGTGCAGCTCTACCGCCAAGGCCCTTTAGTGAAGTAAAGTGTAAATATTTCTGCCAGAAACGCTCTCGTCTCTTTTGGCAATTGCATGTTTACTTTACCGCACTGGGGGATACTTGCCTCTCCTTCAGTGTGTCCACAACTCAAATTATGCAAAGTATGTTTAAAACTAAATCTTCATTACTCGACCACAAAGACAGAAAATGGTCCGTTGTCATTAAATAGTGTCAGAACCAGGGAATGTGTGTTAATTGTGTGGGGGTACGTGTATGTACAGTATGTACAGCATGTGATTTTCCTGGAAGGTGTGGCTATGGGTTTTCATCCGCTCATTTAAGTATTTGTGAATGAGGTGTGTGTGCATGGAGTAGCCAAATATATTTGGTTTTGACACCTTTTGTGTTTACATTAGTCTGGATAAGGGGTGACTCTTGAGACACTTAAATGCTAAACACATGTGATCTCCCCTTTCTTTGTCCAAATTGTGTGACTAACTTGCCACCCAGGCTGACTGTGAAAAGGTTACAGTGCTGCAGTAACCCCTAATCAATGCCATACTGGGTGTTAAATCACTCTACTCTCCACCTTTTCC
>OMNN01062487.1:0-19901 GCA_900302755.1 Chromis chromis | reverse complement strand
CACCCAGTATGGCATTGATTAGGGGTTACTGCAGCACTGTAACCTTTTCACAGTCAGCCTGGGTGGCAAGTTAGTCACACAATTTGGACAAAGAAAGGGGAGATCACATGTGATCTCCCCTTTCTTTGTCCAAATTGTGTGACTAACTTGCCACCCAGGCTGACTGTGAAAAGGTTACAGTGCTGCAGTAACCCCTAATCAATGCCATACTGGGTGTTAAATCACTCTACTCTCCACCTTTTCACTGACTTTTATATTTTGAGAATGTTTCTAATATGTTTGGTTTCTTTTTTTTCACTCCCCTTTTATAGGAGACTTCTTTTGTGCATTAATCTTTTCTCCCATTTCTTCCTACCATGCTCTGTTACAGGATTATGTCTACCATGAATGTGACTATGAGGTATTTGTCAGTATATGTAGTAGCTGTAGAGTAGTTGAACTTTAGCAGTTGTAGTCATAGTATGTCATTCGTGCTTTAATTTTGATATAAGTTATTCTCCACTATATTCCAAATTGATGCTTTAAAAGGGCTTACATAGGTTTTTACAGCAGTGTTGGCTATTTCCCAAGTTGGACAAATATTTCTCATCTGCATACAAAAGCAGATTTGACAAATTTAAGTTTCATAACCTCTGATTATGAACTGTTGAATCCAAAGCTGAGAGCATGCAAATCCCTCCTTAACAGTGGAAATAAGACAACAAGATCCTCTGGAGAAGGTGACAATCTGCCATTAGATATTTACAAGCCCACAATGTCAGCCTCTTTATTGTTAATGGAGCTTGTCACTTGATGACATCAGATATGAGAGCCTTGTTCTGTGCTTCAAGCTTTGGGAAGAAGTTTAAACAAATTGCCTGAATATTGAAATATTATCAACAACATGGGAACTCCCTGTTATTTCCTTTGTTGTGCATTTATGAATCTGCTAAACTGTATTTACCCCAGCAGTAGATCTAGTAAAAGTCCTTGGCTTCAGTCCTTTAACCCCAGTCTCCTGACCCCTCCACTGTTTCTCCTCATGTCTCTATTGTTTTAATTGCACCTCATGTCTTAGTCACAGAGCAGCACCCACTAGCCTGAGGCACTCTACAGGCTGAACCAATAAATAACCTCCTTACCCCGCATCTTGGCTCATTTTGTTTATCTTCAGGCTCATCTCTGAAGGGGATGTCCATTTCATCATCAATCCTACACACACATAAACACACAGAGATCTTGTACTTGCATTCCTGAGATTAACAGGCTGCTGGTCTCTTGAGTGCAGATGACATGTGTTGTTGTGGAGGAGAGACCTTCACCCTTCTCATTCAAGGACCAGAGTTTATTTGTAGAGGCCACGGGGCTGGTTGGTATATGGGGATGGGAGGAAGGTTAGTGGGAAGGTTTGGTGTAAGGGGTAGGTTATGGCTCAGAAACAGCGGTGAATGGTAGATGCTCCCCTCATCACTCCCCTGCTCATTACACACAGCTGTACAGGAGGATGGATACTCAGTTTACAATCATTTAATTACCCTCAATAACCAGATGAAAATAAAAGTATTTCATCATTTTATAATTTAGCGTGATTACTATAAATGCAGCTTCGATAACACAAGCCAGATAACCTGGTGGGTGCATGAAAATGTAAATAATCAAAGTTTAATTGGTGCAAAGTTGTCTTGTATACAACTACTTTTATTTGGTAATAACTGTCAGAGTGAAGCGGAGTTCTGTAGAGCTCCGTGTGAATCCCTGTGTTTACTTCACGCTCCATCCTCACAGGCGTTCTTGTTTGTTTTTCCACCAGGACGACCACGACAGCGGCTCTAGCTCCACCAGTCGCAGTGTCTCAGACAGCTCCAAGGCTGTGGCCAAGCCCCGTCGTATTCAGCAGGCCCCTACCGACCCAGACCTGCCCCCAGGTGAGTGATGGCCCTGGGCCCAATGAGGCTGTTCTACGTCCCTGCTCAGAGAATGACCAGAATATAACACCTGTTTACACTGTGAGAAATGTTGATTTTGGTACGAGTCCTGCAGCACGTGTTTTTCACCAGTGTAAATCAGCTAGAGCGAGCATGGGGGATGTGTCTGTGATAAATCACATAGTGATGGCTCTTATCAACAAGGCCACTTGACCACATGCCTCCTACAGGGCCATGGATTCCATGTCTACTTTACTGCAGCACTTCACTTCACAAAGAATGCTCTTGTTTGATTGTTAATAATAATAAATAGTGGGCTTTTAAAAGTCATTTACACAGATGTGATATTGGCTGGTGAGGATTACATATGTTTATGCTTTCACAGAGAATTTGAATCTTATTTAAATATATGTAAAAGTGTAAAAGGATCCACAATCTTAGTAAATCTTAGTAAACTACTACTCAGCATAAAATGCATGTTACCACCTCTCAGACCCAAAATTGTGGGGAAAAAAATAGAACCAATGAAAAGCTATCGGGACGTGGCAACACTTTATAGCAAAAACAGCAAAGGTAGGAAAGAAGGTGCAATAGGGCAGACTGAAATATAAATAAAAGATATGGCTTTTAGAGAGTGGAAATGAAGAAAAAGAAACGAGAGAGGTGGGGGTCCTGTGCCGTAAGAGCTAGGTCAGTCTAACAACCAAAGGTTCACTCCCAGAGCCCTAGTATCCATGAATGTATGAACTTAAACTCCTGACTGGTTGTATCTGGGGAGGATCCATTTCCAGGCCTGATGTTATGAGATAATATCTCTCCCCAGCTGTTAAAGCAGGGTGCCTCACACCCCAGCATCTCCCTTTGGGCCTGCGTCCAACAGATCTCCAAGGTGTGTGTTTCTGTGTGAGAATGTGCCTTTGTGTAACTGTGTGTGTGTGGGGAGTTTTTAGTGTGTCTGTGTTCATTTGTGTGCACACCCTACACTGTTCCACCAGCGGTCCTTGTTTCAACCCATTACAGGCTGTAGAGACAACTCTGGGGTCAGAGGTTGCAGCACCTCAATAATCGTGAGGAAGCAGATGAATGCCGTAATGCCTGCCTTCCTAATTAAAAGGTAGAGGTTAAAAGGTAGATGAGGTAAAACTAACCTGCTATGACTCAGACAGAGGATATTTTCCTAAGAATAAGATACAAACCAAACCTGTCAGGAGTATTTAATGTAGTTAAAGGATGTTTTTTAAAAGTAAGGTTAAAGCACAGCAGTGCACACAGGTAATTTTGTAGACTTCTTATTTGCTGTTGGCATGGATAGAGATGTTATTGTCCTGTGACATCCAGACACTTAACACACTGTTAGTTATTTGTTCAAAAATGATCCACACCAACAATTCCAGTTGATTAGTCATAGTGAGTTAAAAAAAGTCTATTTTTACAGGCTAACCACACATTTCTAGCACTGCTGTTGTGGTTAAATGATACTTTATTATTTGCAATCAAAAGCGTGTTTTGAAGGCTCATGCCACAACAGATTCACACTGATATCCATACTCTCTCAACGCATTGTGTAAATATTACTATATAGACATTGCTATTATTAGACAGATACTTTTCAGATATACTGTATATTATGTATATCATATATTATGCTGATACAATACAAAAACATATACATTTATTATTTTTAGACTATGTGTGCATGGTGCAGCTGTGTTATGTAGGAATGTAAAATACAGCCTACAGGTTAGGCTTATCTGCAAAGAATGTACTTTAGAAGACTGTGATTGGGAGCAAAAGCAGGTGATTGGGGCTTCTCTCTTTTGGCCTTCATCATTAATCTTTTTAAGCTTCATGTAGGTTTCCTGAAATATGTAGTTTGTTTCATCTCAATGCTTTTGTCTCAGAAGGCAGTGCCAGACCCATGCAGATGTGGATAGGTGGTATAGTCATGTGGCAGTAAGCGCAGCTGTGTACAAATTAAGGAAGACCTGTGTTAGCAGTGACACCATCAGTGGCCAGTGACCAGTCTTACCTCTTCGTCAACATCTACGTCGACAAACCTCTGAGTTGCGTCTTCTCCCCTCCCCTTCAAAATAACCAAAACAAATCTCGGCGACACCAAAAGGCAGCCACTTGTGATCATCCAGTAATTTGGCCCTAAGCTCTCACATGCTGAATGAATTTATCCCACTTGTTCACCCTGTGGTGGAAAATAGGGATGTTAATTCATATGCCACGGGATTGGTAGCCACACAAAGACCAAAGACCAAGTGCTTCCACCTTGGGCGATTCTGTGAGTGATTATGTTTACTGCTGCTTGTGGGGGACTAGTGGCCACCGTTTGTGAGAACCACATTTGTCTGGTAGGGAATTTCTGCGTCGGCCCTATTCACACTGTTGAAAATGTGTTTTGTTTTATATGACTTCAAAGAGATTTAATAGTGGCAAGTCTCTCTTTGATACTAGGTTGAGCCTGGTACCTGTAAGTTGAGTGGATGAGATGCCATACGCCTGCTTTGAAACTCATGTTATTTGCGATTGCATTCTCTTTACAGTCTTCACAGTATGACAGTATCTCTAAGTAAAGGAAGCTTGTATGCAGCTGTGGTAGCAGACATACCCTCCCACTTTGGATCATTAGAGGCCAAGCAACCAAGCTGCATACACACCCATTGTGTTTGTACCTTTTTTTTATACGTCTTCTTTCTTCCTCTTCTTCTTCCTTCTGCCATCAGAGTATTTCGCAGCCCTTGATTAAAAAGTTTTTGGGGGATACTGTAGCTCCGGGATTCTTGTCATGTCTGCACTGTGAGCCCTCTAGCACTACCAAGGTTGAAGCTGTAGGTGTGTTTATGAATGCAACTGCATGCCAAATTCTGCCATATTGGTTTTTATGACAAAATTAAAAAAAAATAATTCACAGACCACAAAATTGTTCCAATCTTCACCAGAATATGTGCAAGTTGTTGTTAAAACAAAACTTCACAAAAGCTTTCATATGGATTTGTTAGTTTTGAAGGTTTCCATCCATCACAACCAATCGAATTTGGCAGCAAAGCTCAAACTTGCTTTTGAGAAAGCACAACATTTTTGACTACTAGGAGGTAAGCTAAATGTGTTTTGCATAAAAAATGTTGATGTGTTTACGTAAAGAAATAATCTTGCTATTTTTGTCCCCAAGACTGAGACAAGTCACCTTTTCATGTCAACCTAATCGATGTAATTACCATACTGGATTTTATGTAAAGAATTTCAAAGTTTTTCACAGACCACAATTTGTTCCAGTCTTAATCAAAATTAGTGCAGCTGATCTTCAAACCAGTCCTCTCAAACGTCATCTGATGGATTTTGTATTTTCGGAACTGATTGTTACAGTCAATTAAAGTGGCCAAACAGAAAGTAAGGTTATATGTCAGTAATCATTTAACACTGAACTTAGTGTATGGACTCGGTATCTTTTCCTGAGGTCATCCAAAAAAATAAAAAATAAGTATAATTATGTACACTTACCTTTATGTCTCAAATGTGTGCTTATGTTGCTTTTAGTGTTTAAGAGTTGTGCATGTATGCATGCATGCCTGTGTGAGTATGCGTGTGACTGAAGGAGATTGAGATTTGCATGTACTGTAATGCAAACACACTGTTGAGATAAATCCGTGGTCCAGTGCTACTGCTGTCCTGGTACTGGGGTCTTTGCTCAGAAAATAAATACAGCAGCTGTTCTGGTATTACTGGAAAATGCTACTTATGGATAGGGAATATCCCATACTGGTAAAGGCTGGAGCTTTCTCCACCTGGAGCTTTCTTCTGTTCTGGAGACCTGCTGTACCATGCATGGTTGGGTTCTGTGAATCTACCATTTTGCTACAAGAGGCCCTAAAGCTAATAGAATCTAGCATAATTAGGTGGCTTTTCTTATTGGTGATGGCAACCTTGACACCATATAGGCTTGCAGTGTTTCTATAGTCCTGCAGGAAACTTACCATAGTAGAAGCACGACTTGTACAACTTTGTTTACACTGTTTTATTTTATATTTTGCAGAAAAATGATAACAATTAAATAGTGAGTTATTTAGTTTAGCTACTGTATGTATTCCGTTGGTTACACTGCCAGCTGTACTAATGACACCACAGGAACACCTTACAGTGTATTTATAGTCTGATGGACTTGTCAGTCTTTCTCTCCATGGCTAATAACTGGCACGGCTAATACTTGCTAATACTTTCCATATACAGGAAAAATGGTGAGCATGTACAGTATAGTGTTTCTTTCCTGTATTGCACAGAAGAGAGCACTTGGCCTGTTCTTAGATCACATAAAGGAGCTGGTTTTTCCAGTCGTTTTATGGTTGAACAGTTTTAAGTGGGCTTCTTCCCTGTGGGCCGCAACACAGGTGCTGGCTGTGTCAATTGTTTACAGAAGTTCAGAGCAGCGCGATGGCTCGCAGAGAGATGGATTGAGACCTTGGACTTGGTGCAAGGCAAGAAGAGGTATAACAAGTGTAAGAGAGCACAAGAGGGAAAGAGAGACACCCTGACATGGGTAAATTAGATCCAGAGAGGGAAATAGCAGGGGGTAAAGTGCTGGTTTTACTGCCGAGGCTGCAGGTGCGACAGCAGCTTTCTGACTGACCCCAGAACCACAGACACACACACATACATACGCACATGCATACACACACGCACAGCCACATTCATGCATACAAGAAAGCAGCCAGGCACACACTCAAATTCAGACAAGCACATGCATGCATGCAAGGCCACGCACAAATGTCACGAACACACATTGCGTTTATGAGTTGAGTTTATATTATGTCATCCTCTCTTCCTGCCACTCTGTTTGGTCAGGCAGCAAACTCATGAGAATTTTGTCAATTGGATTATGCTAATACGTAGTCGGGCCTGTGTACAAGTGGCAGAACAGTTAACCAATTCATATAAATATTTTCATCAACAGCACCATTTAGTTCTGCCTAATTATCGGTTCTGTTCTGCCCTGGGCCAGGCATGTAGATACAGGAAGAAAAACATTTGGTTTGGAAAATAAGGGAAAAGCATTAAAGCTTTATATGTTTTAACTTGTAGTGACTGTGTTTAACAGTACATGGGAGGAATGAATAATGCCATTGGTCCTGTGGTTAGGAGGATTTATTGCTGTATATTTTCATATTTTATGGTTGAAACTCCCCTGTCTGTAATATTTTAAGTTCTTTCTTACTTTGTTGAGTAATGACCTTACCATGTATGTTTTTCCTGCGAAGCTTCTGTTTCTGGGCGTCACTGTGGCCATTAGGAGGTACTGGTAACACTGTAGGATGGCTCCCCCAGCTCTGCTGAAACCCAATCTGTCAGGCTGCTTTTTCTCTCCTGTTTGCTCTTGGTTACTACATCCATCCACCTCTTCAACCGAAAAGCTGCCATCCTTCCACCTTTCACCTTCAAAACATTTCAATTTGTGTTTCCTTGTTTTCATTTGTTTAAAATCAATTTCTTTAGCCTTTGCTCTCCATCATTGCAAAAGTTGAAAGTCCCTATCTCGTTCTTTTAATATCATTTAATACCAGCAATTTCTATATGTAATGACCTGCACTTGTTGAGGGATAACACTATAAAGAAATGTGTATTGAGTGTTTTTCACCCATTTAATTGTTTGCTTCTCAACACTGGCAGATTGTGTAATTTACTGCACATCCTGGCATTTGTAATACCAGAGTTTCAATGAACCGTCAATAACTCTATCTTGTAAAAATATGTATATTAAAGTCCTGTATTTTTATGTGTGAATGGATGTGTGTGTTCGTTCAAGAAGCCTGTTTATATTTAAATGAACACGCAGACTTTTCAGGGGTTTAATAGGGCTGGGAGGGATATATTTGAGGCAGCATGTGCATAGTTTTGGGTTAAACAGGAGTTTGCAACTGAGAGGAGAGGAGAGCCCTTTAGAGATTCATAAATTCACCCAGGATTTGTAGAGCTGCTCATGCAGGGTGAGGTATAAAAATGTTTCTTTATGGATATTTAGCTCCTTTCACTGTACATGTCTAAGGGATAGACTGCGGCAAAAAATAACATGTCAGGACCTCCTCTTATTTACAAGCCCATGAGGATGGCAAGGGGCAGTGGCATTGAGCCTGGACTTTAAGGGAATGCATTTCTACGTTTTATTCTTTGACAGTGTCTCAACACAAAGTTTAATGTGTCCTAATATGTCATTGGATAAAAAGTAAAATACATACTGTGCTCCTCTGTGTGCATGCTTATCTCTTTGTGATCAGGTCTGCTTTTTGTGCATCTTTTTGTGTACATGTTATACAGTTTAACATGTTTGTCCTGTGTTCACCTATGTGTTTACAGGTTACGTGCAGAGTCTGATCAGACGCGTCGTGAACAACGTGAACATTGTGGTGAACAACCTGATCCTTAAGTACGTGGAGGATGACATCGTGCTGTCGGTCAACATTACCTCTGCAGAGTGTTACACTGTGGATGATATGTGGGAGAGGGCCTTCATGGATATCACTGGTGAGCAATAGCTGCTTACATTCCTAGGTAGTGGGATTAACCAGTAAATCCACTGAGACAGTAATCTATATACTACAGTAAGTGTTTCATTTTGTTAGTTCAAACTAAGGTCAGACAGTAATAGCAGACACGTTTGAATGTGACTGTTTGTTTGAATGTCCAGCATCAGCTGCCAGGGAAGTCTTATTTTTACCGTCTTGATAAACTCCACAGCCTAAGTAGTAGTAGTAGTTAGTTACTACTGTTATTAACTTGTGGACCTACTCTATAGCCATTCCCTCTTAGTAGTCTCTGATAAAGTAGTGTCTGATGGATGGCTCTAACCCCCTGGTTTCTCAGGTTACTGCCAGAGAATTACAGTTATTCTAAACTTGAACTACCAACATAACTTGAAAAAAATAAGTGATTCTTTATACAATAGCCTATATCAACAGAGAAAACACAAAGTAGTCATTTTCAGTTGTTGTTATCACCATGGGATTTCTTGTTAAGGGGGGTGCTTCTCCAAAATGTCAAGCAAGTACTGGTCACAACAGTAATTACTGGCACTGTTCAGAGAATGATATAATTCTGGGAATAATACACACATACACTCACTTGGTTGTTATTTTGTAAATGTCAAGTTACACAAGAACTCTGTAATGTGTGCTGAGTGTTACCTCCTGATTTTCTAAATAACAGATAATGAGGATTTACTGTCAGGGCCTGCTCTCTGTCAGTGTGTATATAATTGCATTGTATTTAATGATGTGTAACCATCAGTAAGTGTGCATTTCTCTGTACGCATACATTTCTCATGCATGTATGTTGATTTGTTAGTGTAAAGCACAAAGGATCAATTTCTTATGTGCTCAGTGCAAAATAATCCACAATCATTTTATTTTATTTTCTCTCTGTAGCTCCAGAGCTGGTCCTAAGAAAAGTGATCAACTTTGCTGACTGCACTGTGTGTTTGGACAAGCGGAATGCTAGTGGCAAGATCGAGTTTTACCAGGATCCACTGTTGTATAAATGCTCCTTCAGAACGCGTCTCCATTTTACCTACGACAACATCAACTCCAAGATCCCATCTGTCATCAAAGTGAGCAACTCCAAAGTTTAGCAATAACTCAATAACTGGCATCATCTTCCCAAAGCTCCAGATCAAATGTTTTCCAGGGTCTGATTTCGTTTCATTGTGCTATTGACCAAACATGCGGGAAAAATGTACATTTGTCATAGCAGCTCACAGATGTTAGAGAGTCATGTGGTTTACTTTTGTTGAATTAGCTGTTTTTAACTCAATAGCAGGATAATGACTAATTCCAGTCCTTTGTTTTAATCCAGTGACATTCTGAATATAATAGGAAGACAGCTGTTTGTTTTGGCAAGATTTCACTTCCTGCACAAGAACGCAAGATAACGCTACATATAATATCATCTGTCACTGAAGTACCATCAGTTTTACATGCTGTAACTCAAAGACTCTCTGAAGAGATTTAACGTTAATTAACATTTCAATGTATTTTGGTGTACATGTTTGAAAATTTGCTCTTTGTATCATTAAGGTAGGTTTAAAAAAGGTTCCAGAAAAAAAAAGTACTATTCAGATTTTTAACACTTGAATCAATGTATTGTCAAGAACTAGTTCACCTTTTTTGTATTAATTATATCATGTCATGAAGAAACAGCTTTTGAACTACACCAATGGTGTTGATAATCAATTTGTTTTATTTCAAAACAATAGAAACAGTTTTGTTCAGCTAAAGTACTCCTTTCACTGCACAGTAATCACAGGAAATCCCAGTGACAGAGGATATTTGTTGAATCACATATTTGAGTGTCTTGAGTGGCTGTCTTTTTTTAAATAAATGTAGTCGAGATATGTTAATGGAATCAGATGTAAACTAAAAATGTGAATAAGTAATTATTAACAACAATACAGCTTTTAACTGGTAAAAACCAATGTTTAAAAGAGATTTGTAAACTCTAATAGAAAATAGAGTGGCTGTGGTTTATGTTATTGTGCATTACATTTGTTATCCCTCCGCTATGATGAAACTACTAGGGGTAAACCAATGTTTTTTTCAGGGCCAATATCAAATATTAGCATTTTGAAACAATTTACATTGGCAATAACACAAACTCTAACACAAAACTTAGTTGCAAAACCTTTGTTTGTTTATGTTTTAAAATGGATGTTTTCAGCATTTGCCCTTCAGTGTTGAAAGGGTTTAACTTGTGACATGTAACCAATCAGAAAGTGCTGTTGGCAGGAAATCATTTGTACTACAGAGAGGTGGCTAAATTACAGCAAAAGTAACAGATTTTAAGAGCCTGAAGTCGTCCATTTTGGTATTTACAATTTATTAACACTGTATAATATTTCATACATACGAATGTGCCAAAGGTTTTGTCGCTGCTGTAGATGAGTCTTGTAAACACACTGGTTTACATTATATGTATTGTGTGGGTACATTTGTTTCCATTTGGACTGACTGCTTTTATCCTGACATTGTTTTTATATTGTTGAATGCATCTACTTCCCTATTGTTACTCTGTACTGTAAATGTGCTCGCATTCAGAACACAGTTTGTGGTTTGTAGCTGTAGGTCATCATATAACTTTGTTTAACAAGAGCAGAGATTATGTCTCAGCATAAATCATTTAGCAAGATTGGAATCCATACAAGTTATTTCAGAGGGTTGGACAATTCTACCCATTTCTTTTTATAAAACGTTCCTATTTACAGTATGTGGGAGCCCACCAGAAGGTGTTGAGCCTGTAGCCTATTTTACATGTAAACATATAACTGACCTAATCAAACTCTGAAATGTAAACTATCTCTTCCACTTTGCTTTTTGTTTTCTCAGATCCAGACCATGGTCGAGAGCCTGAAGTTGTCCATTACTGATCAGCAACTACCCATGTTTATCCGAATATTAGAGCTGATTATTGCTCTCTACTATGGAGAAATTGGAGGACACAAAGAGGGTGAAGGTGAAGAGGGCATTGGTCATGTCAGGGAGGCTGGAACAAGTTTACCTGGTGAGTGAGTTCTTTTAACACTGACAGTCCTGTCTCTAAGCCTTAGACTCTTTTGTCTATGTTTTGTTTGTGGCTGAGGATCCTTCCTTTTAATAGAACGAATGTCCTATAGCTTTACATTGTAACTCTGTGCCAATCAAAAGGTGTGCACAGCAAAATATATGACATTTTCACTGAGACAGTCTAATCTTTCTACTGCCATTATTCTGCTTTATCAAAATTCATTTGACAATGATATATTGAAGTCCCTATGCAATCTGTATATCAGCACGGTCACAGTACAGCATGTTCATCTCAAGACTCATGTACATGTTGCCGTGTTCTGTTCAGCGGCTTCGTCTGTCCATATGCTGTTGTTGCTCCTAAATGGGACATTTAACATCACTTTGACCATAGTGTGCGCTCCTCCTGCTTTTTCCACAAACAAAATCTGGAGCGTATAACTCGACACAGACCGTTGTCATCAGGCCTGATCGCCTCCATGTGGATAGAGGCAGGAGAGAGGAGGCTAAAGAGAAAAAAAACAAGGATGAACCAAACATAGACCCACCTCTGTCTGTCTAGGAAATTACACTGCTCACATCCAGCAGCCGAGCAAGTCTGTGTATCTCATAGGCACACTGTATACTAACATATATTTACTGTACTATGCACAGCTTTTTGCTGTATTGGGATTTAAGACGCTCACACATACACGCTTAAAGTCACACAAATTTCACACATACACATAGACTATATACTACTCTATACTACTTTAACAGCTGCAGTTACCCTGTAAAAAAAACCCACCTCATTCCCTAAACGCCCATCTCTTCTCTCCCCAACTGCTCATCCTCATTCCTGCCAAATAGAACAGGATCAAGTCCCAGGTCCCGCAGGGCTAAATCAGCCTCTGTAGCACCAGGAGCACATTACGGTGGAGTAGAAGTGATGGGCAGAGTGGAAGGCAGGCAGCCCAACACAATACAGCCCATTCGCTTGCTCCTTCTAACTTGCTCCCTGCCTCTTGGCCTGGAACTTTCACTGCAAGTTGGCGCTGCTTCCAGTTCGGTGTCCAATGCCAGATGTAAGAGTCGGTGTCATGCTACTGCTATGCGGAGCCTCTGAGAATGAATTAGTATCCCATCACAAAAATATACAAGAGGGGACCAGTGCTTGGAACCTGAGCGCCCCCAGATCTTGTTATGCTGGAAGTAATCGACAGAGTGAAGAAGCTGAAGGGGGCAGGGGGCAGTTGTGCGTGTATGCACTGTAGTGGGTGGGTGTGTATATGTTGGGAGGGGTCCCAGCTTGTTCATGAACATATGGTTTTCAGTATATTCATTTCAGATTTAAGGAATAAAGCTAAACTATTCTGAAAATAATAGAAGAATTACAGCTCTGATTATTTCTTTATATTTATATTGCGAAAAAAAAAAGTTTTTCCATCCAGGACAGAGCGCCTTTACTACAGATGCACTTATAGTGACTGACTTGGCTTGCTTACACATTTATTAGTTAGTGGATTGTAGTTTGTAGGAGACAATCATTATCACATGATTGCTGGAACATGATACCAGTATTGCAAATAGTACCTCGTCACATTCATTTGATTTCCCATAGGCTGTTGTGGTAAGTCTTGGCTGTGTGTTTTGGCTCCATTGCCCTGTATATGTATTTCCTTTATGTACTTGTGCTGTGAGTTAGCTTGTAAGTGATGCTATTGGACTGATTGATTTCTTGCTGTTGTTTTTTTTGTAAAATAAATGTGTTTGTGTATGTGGACAAAAGACTGAGACAAAAGTAGTGACTACAGTGTGAATCTACTGTGTGTTACATTAATAAGCCTTGACTTTTAATTTAAAGTGTTTCTTTCTAGAACATTTTCAAAGGGAATTTTAATTTTTCCCTTATGTGAAGGTGTTTTTCTTTTTGCCAATTTAAGTGGGAAAAGCCTCGTAATGTGTTTATGTGCTCATGATTCACTGTGGCCGCATGTTGTTTGTTTGAATGTTTCTCTTTTAGGTAAGTGCCAATGTCTCATTAATGAATAGCCCTAATAGGTGAAGGGTGCGGGATACTTGTGTGTCACTAACCAAAGCAACCTTTCAGTCAGGATTATGTGGCTGGCTTTCCTACTGTCTGAAATTTAGTGAAGTCTGTGAAACGCTAAAAAATTAAACAGCTGGAATCATAGATGACTAACATGCCTGAATGCACCAGCTGGTCACGGCAGTGAAGCTGTATGGTTTCAACAAGTATGTGAAGAATTATGAACCGAGGACTGTAGCTGCTGAAGTGTGGCAGGGTGTGTGTGTGCGCTTCCCTGTATAGCATATACAGTATGTGAGCACTTGAGTGCCTGAAGTTATGTGTTTTTCATATGTGGGCTTCTTGCGCTCTATATGTGTGCATGGGACTGAGTGTTTAATGCTTGCGTTGAAGGAGGGCTCGTCCTCCCTGTCCCCAGACGCCTGTTGAATGGAATGGACCATCATACACTAATCAGCCAGAGGCCACAGGCTATCTCATTATAAATGTCATGTGGCTCCCTTATGCTACCTCACGGCATGACAGGGCTGCTTTTTAATCATCTTTTCACTTTTTAATTTTATTGTGAAGGATCCAAACCCATTGAGTTTACAAGGCTGTGGGCATGAATGACGCTGTTTCTTTTGTCTGAAATAGTGTTAGTTTATATTCTGCTGCCATGAGAGCCAAAAGGGCCTTTAAAGCACTTTGACGTTAACGTCACACTGGTAGTATTAAAAGGAAACAATACTAGACACATATGTTGATATGTGTTTGATTATTTCTATCAAAGTAAGTAGGCATGTGTACCGAAGTGTGTCTGCATCACTTGTGAGAAAGCGATGAACAGACAGATAATCTGTGGCTGGAAAAGATTAAAGGGATGTTTATGTGCATGTGCTGGTTTAATACTGAAAAAAAGATATCCTGCATTGAAGCATTGCTCTTCGGTATGTATTTTTGCATCTATGGTTGTCTGTCAAGCTAAGCCTGAGCATGTGCATATATGCACGTATGTCCAAACACACACAGACTCAGCAGATACACATGTGTAGCCTTTGCTCAGTCGTCAGGTAACCAGTCCACCTCTCCCTCTATAAACATGGAGGGACATCTACTGGCCTGAGAGGGCACTGCCTTCTTTTACTCCTCCCCTCTCACTGTCTCGGTGTCCCTGAGCTGTTCACTCACTCACACACCCACTCTCTCACCAGCTTTGACATACCCTGTCGCTTAAAGACTTTGGACTCAGGGAAACCAACCATGACCCTGACACATCCTATTACATAGTACTTCTGAACTCTCTTAATGGACATAGGCTCACTTATGTGGTGCCACACTTATATTGTTAATTGTATGAAGAAAGATCCAGTTATGCTTTGATTGCTCTCATGGTGAAGTATACAACAGAAATATTTTACACCTGTCATAATGCTCTACTACATGGCAGCATACATATTGGCCAGCCCACATCACTCTCTGGGAATTTTTTCACTCACTTCTTTGGATTAATACTTCAAAGTCTCCTTAAGCCGGTCTGTTTTGATCACTTGATTGGTAATTGTGCTTTTATTTTGATTGCCTTGTAATTCAAACGTAGGCTTCGTCAGGCTGTGACGTGAAGTGAAAGAGCTTAACTTGTTGAACTGACACCTCAAAGGATTCATAGAGTGAAAACAAAAAGGAAACAAAGAGGAATGAGAGATAGAATTGGACAGGGAGATTGAGCTCGAGAGAGAGAGATAAAAAGCCATAACATGGGATTTCCAGCTGCCAATTCACAAAGTGAAAGATTTAATTAAAATATGTCATAATTTTCACCGCCTTAGCCTCTGGGATTCCTAAGCTGTGACCTCACGGACAATATTGTTTTCTCGCAGAGGACGTGAGGCCGTGAGGAATGGGATTACACATTCTTGTGTATTGACATCAGCTTCCTTTATCCCGACGTGTATGGAAACAGACATGATGGGACCGGTTCAGGGGTCAAGATCCGGAACGGAGGAGTGCGTGGTGGTTTGGGGATCCAGTGACCCCCAAATGATTTTCTGAGAAGAAGGGGAAGATTTTTGCTTGTCTTTTGTTACGCACGTCTCCAACACACCAGTTCACTGACTTTCTGCATTCATTTACCTGGCGTGCAGCCTGCAGCTTATAGTAGCCAGTGCTCCCGTCAATTCCACCTCACCGTCTCAAAATTTTGTACAGTTCTGCAACTGACCAATCCTCGTGTTCTCCTGCACCCGTAGCCAAGCTGGACCTGTGCTGGTGGCTCATTGACCTTCCTCATAGCCTCCATTTCAGTCTATTGGCTTCTTATCAAATATGTGACCCAACGCCTCACTGCATTAATTTGTGGATGGGGCCTGTGCTGTTGGGTCCGATGCAGATGGCCGTGACCACTGGGCCCAGTCAGGGCTCTCTTCTGTCAGGATGCTGGCTGACAAGCTGTGCCCTCTGGCCTCTACTGGAGTAGACTTCCCCTTTCTCTCAGTAGAGTTCATGCAGCAGTGAGTTCATGCAGCACACAAATACTTACACACCTGCATGCTGGAGCATTGGCAGCAACTACTGTGAGACTGCCTGGTCCGTGTTGTTTTTGTGTGTTCCGTTGACAGCTGAAACAACTTGCTTGTATTAAACTGCCCTGAAGGCATGGACAAATTAATTTAGTGTGCTGCACTGGGTATAGACACTTCCATTATCAACAGTTTTTTCTCTGTTTGACCGGCTTGTTCTCTGAACCCACTTCTTTAAAATGGATTTATCTGTTGGAGTAAAAGCATGTGAAGAGGGAAGTTAGTGTTTTTCATCTGAACCCTGACTTGTATGTAATATAAATGATGTGTGCAAATGTAGTACATGTATTTTTAGGTTAAGACAATAGCCGCATTTACATGGACCATTGATTATTGGAATAATAACCCAATCAAAATACGAATGCCTCACCCTAAACACCTCAACCTGAACCGACTGGCCTAATCTGGCCAGATCGAAAGAAATGATCAATTAGATTGAGAGAGGTCATGTGAACCTTTTGATAATTTGTTCAATTGTTGTTAAAAAAGCATGTTAGCTCCATATTTCCTTCCTGATCAGTAAAATGCATGAAACAATCCTATCCCATTAGTCATTCCTTTAAACTTTCATCCACTTGCTCCTGGTCTTTGGCAGAGGAAGGGGCTACAGGTTATCTGTTTTGATGAGCTGGTTGCCTCTTGCACTCTTCCCCTGAGTGAAAACTGCAAGAGAATTATGTGCTTTTAGACTGCTGCTTATTTGGAATGAACAATAAGAATACAAATTGCAGGGACACGGTGTGGGTCCATCTTGATCATTTTATTCATTCAAATTAATTAAATTTTGTCTATACATTTGAATAAACTTGTTATTCCTCTTCTGTAATATTTCTGGCAGATTAGACGCTTCACATCACTCAGAACTATTTAGAACTATTAATGCTTTGGGGCTTGTAAACACACTTATTATTGCGTCACTTTACTAGCGCCCATGTTAACAGTTAAGTTGGAATCTCTAATCAGAATGATCTCAGTCATGTCAGAATATTATCCATGTAATAACCTTTGTTTTTGTAGGATTCTTATTTTGGATAATTATGATCTTTTGAAATCTATATTGTATGTCCTTGCAGGATTGGAAGAGTTTGGAATTTTAACTGCCTATATATTATCTTAAACGTATATAAGAAACTCTTTCTAGGAGTTAAAGTAGACATTCAGACCCTGGCTTTTTCCCCATTTCTAATTCACTTAGATCAAATCATCTGCTGATGTTTACATTATAACTAATTAACACTTTTATCCCTTTCAGGGGTGGATGTAGATATGGAAAGGCCGGGGTCCAGCCAGTACTCCAGCCAGGACCTCTACATGCAGTCTGGGAGTCTGGACGAAACAGACCAGGGTTGGGTGTCCTGGGCTTGGTCCTTCGTCCCAGCAATCGTAGGCGCAGAGGACGAAGAGGAGGAAGGCCTCTACCAGACAGAGGCAGGAGGCATCCCCAACAGCCCCCAACAACACACACCCAAAGACCCCATAGTTTCCATAGGCTTCTACTGCACCAAGGCTTCTGTTACCTTCAAGGTGAGTCGACTCTCTGAGGGATAAATCCTGCTTCATCATAAATTACTTAATTAAAAAAAAAGTATGCTCCCTTGACAGCTATTTTTTTCTAGCTGTAAAATTGTATTGCAAATGGAAAACAATGGGTAACCAAATTACATTTATTCTCAGTATGACTTTGAAAATGTTTCTGCACATTACCAGCAGTAAATCAATGTGGTGTGAATGTGATTTAGGGTTAAAAGTGCTTTTGAAAACAAATCTATTCAGACAGATTTCAAGATTTAAGATATAATTGTGTGAGCAATTCCACTGTTTTCTCCTTGGTGCATTGTTTGTCCACTCCCACTGCCCACCCCACCCCTGCGTCTTTTTATTTTGTGCTCCTTTTCAGCTTGAGTCTTAAAAACAGCTTGATCCCCAGGAAGTTTCAGTTCTCTTTGTCTCTGTGTGCGGTATAGGGGAGGGTAGTGTAACCACTAACTGGCGTCTCGGGTCACATTAATGTTTTAAACATTATACATGGTATGATGACTATTCAGAAATGGATCCCAAACTTTAATCCTGCCTGCTCACTCAGAATAGTTGGAATTCATCTGTGTTTCCCCTCAGATTCAGGCACTTCAGATCACATTACTGGCCTTATGTTAGTGTGTATGTGTGTGTGTGTGTACACATGTACTTGACTGTGTGTGTGTGTGATCAGTGAAGTGAAGGTATGTCTCAGGCTGAACAGACCTCTGTGTTTTTCTAATAATGTTTAAATTGTTCCTGTATTGTTTGAGTTCTTTTAATCAATTAATTGCCTCTCGTCTGGAGTAATTGCAGACAGCTGAATGGATGGTTTTTTAAACGTTCTCGTCTCGTTCCTACAAGGAAGTATTTAGTTTGAAGGAATTTCATGCCTTTGAACAACCACTGCCTGAACCTGAGTTTGACATGAATGTGAAATCAGAGAGGTATTTTTAGATTTCTGACGCACTACTCCCCAGATCTCTTTGATCAGAGAAATTGGCAGTGTAATTTAATGACTTTTACACACATAATGCATAGTTTAGCACTGACCATTTGTTCCCCTCTTTTACTTTTGCACACCTGCCAAACTCTCGGTGCATGCCAGACGTCATGCCATTTTTCATTTTAAGAAACATTGTTTCTTTATTTTCTGTGTTTTCATTTATTGCACCAATGGCAGAATTCAGGTGTTCCCGCAGTCTTTTTCAACTTTTCCTTCATATCCTTGTTACACTTCTGAGAAATGAACATAAAGAAAAGTATCCCAATATTCACATTCACTGTTCTAACATTTCCAAGATACCTCATAAAGAATCATTTGATTTGTGTTGGACTCCCAAAGTCTTTTAATGGTCCGAAATGTAATAAAGGGGAGGTACCAGAGAAGGTAGCAGCAGCAGCAACCATGTGTATTCTTGGCTGTATCAGTATTTGTGTTGGTGCTCCAATGCTGTGCTGCTACTCTGTCCTCTGTCAGTTGTGTAACTTCAGGTCTGCACACCGTCAGAAATGCCCCATCAGTCTAGTTTACATGACGCTGAATTCTTATTGGATGAACATTCATCATGTTTGTCTGTCTGATTGTTATTTAGTGTCAGCGCCACTGTGCACTGATGCAGTCAGACAGAGCAGTTCTTTGGTCAGATAGTTTAACATTCTTGCTCACCATTACTCCTGGGGAACTACAGGTTCGGGGTGGGAGGGTCCCGGCACGTGATTAAACCGTCACAATCGAAAGAGAGGAAGGGAGCGAGGGTGAGAGAGCCTGCTCCATCAGTAGGGATAATAAGGCACAGCTGCTTCTTGCTCTGCACCTGCTTCCTGTGTTAAAGTTGAATGGGTTGGGGTCTGCACATTCTGCCCTACACCCACAGTTTTTAGACCAGCATCGCTGCTCTGTACCCTTCTCACCCCAGCCAACTAGATTTGACCAGGTGCTCACTCCTCTCTCTCTTTCTACCCCTATCCTACCTCTACCACCTCAATTTCTCTTCTTTTATCAATTTACCTGAATTCTTAACAAACGACCACGTTTACATGATCATTTTTCCCTGGATATGTGAAGGGATTTAGTCATGTTCAGACTGTCAATCCACTAAGGCCAGAAGGGGCCTCCCTTAAAATCAGAGAGGAGTGGCTGTCATGTGGTTTGATGAATGCTTTTGGCCTGAGTCCAAACTCGAAACAGAAAACGACCGAAAAGTCCCACGCCTGGCACCCAGCCTCAGATCTAAGAAAATGTCATATGTCCTTGTTTGGATGTTTTTGTTTTTGGTTTTAAGCATCATTTTCCAGGGCCTCTATGCCCTTCACTTATATAGCTTTAGTCTATTCTTCACATCAT